>CAUYRT010064975.1:0-46817 GCA_963574885.1 Lepilemur ruficaudatus | reverse complement strand
CCAGCCTGAGCAAGAGTGAGACCCCATCTCTACTAAAAAAATAGAAAGAAATTAGCTGGACAACTAAAAATATATAGAAAAAATTAGCCGGGCATGGTGGCACATGCCTGTAGTCCTAGCTACTCGGGAGGCTGAGGCAGGAAGATCGCTTGAGCCCAGGAGTTTGAGGTTGCTGTGAGCTAGGCTGATGCCACGGCACTCTAGCATGGGCGACAGAGTGAGACTCTGTCTCAAAAAAAAAAAAAGTAAATAGGAAGAGGGTTTCAAGAGGAATTGGATGGTTAAAAATGTGCTTCGAAGTAATCAAAAGTACCCAATCCTGATGTGATAATGTACTTTTAATTTATTAATAGATATGCTGGTTATTTTCCCTCCCGACTCCCAGATCATTACCCCTCACTCCCTTTTGTCCTCTCTTATGCCCTGGAGGGCTGACCACTAGGACAGTCGGGACAGAGGACAGCTGGAGAAGAAAGAGGTAACATTATTTATTGGTCCCACTCCTTCCTTGCTTCAGGGCTGTAGACCCTCTGCAGAGATAGCAAAAGCTACAGTTATAACCAGGAAGCCTCCTTTTTTTAATTTCAGTACTCAACAAGCTCTGGTAATATTAATTCCCTCTCTTAATCCTACAGACCTATGGGTTGTAATGCCCTCTCATTGTTACAAGTATGCAAGTTTCTTAATATGGATTGTTGGTTCCCTTGATACTGTTTGTGAATAGAACCTTTATTAATTTATGTTCATATTTCCTTCTAATAGTGTCTTCTATTTCCTGTTAGGACCCTGACCGATATACTGGGCGTATTAGTTATGGTTCGACCTAAACTGTTCTCTATTATGTTTAAGCCACTGTATTTTAGAGTCATTATTTCTCTTTCACATATTCAAGACATATACTTTTGGTATATTAATGGTACAGGTTGAGTGTCTGAAATGCTTGAGACCGGAAGTATTTTGGATTTGGGATTTTTTTGGTGGGGGGTATTTTGGAATATTTGCATTATACTATGGTTGAGCATCCCTAATCCAAAAATCTAAATTCCTAAATTCTCCAGTGAGTATTTCCTTTGAGCATCATTATGGTGCTCAAAAAATTTCAGATTTTGGAGCATTTGGATTTTGGACTTCCAGGTTAGGGATGCTCAACCTGTAATATCATTTAGGGTGTCCTCATTTTTCTGTTACATAACAGTACAGAGAAAAGGATTCTAAACCTGGAGAATGAATCTGCCAGCTGTAGCATGTGACTTCCATCTCTGGGTTCAAGATGGGTCTAATTTGCTTTGCTTCCTAGCCCAGTAAGAAGGGGAAAGGAAACATGCCTGCTCTTTTTGACATGAGCAACCTGGAAGTGGAACACATTACTTGCATACAGCCTCATCAAGTTATAATGGAGACTGGGAAATGTGTCTCTAGCTAAGTAAGATTTTTATTAAAGAAAATAAGAATGGATAGTAGATGACACATAGCAGTCTCCACCATAATAGTTCATACTCATAGAAGTATAAAAATTTAATTTGGATTTAACAGAGAGGGTCTTGGCAAGTTTCTCTGTAGTATTTGTGGTGAAATCTAGATTTCAAGGAGCTGAGTAAAAGGGTGAAAAAGTTGCAGAGTGGGTGATATGGCTTCTTTTGAGAAGTATGGTATCCAGTGAAAAAAGATGATTCAGGGATGGTAATGGAGATAAGGAAAAGATTCTTTGTAGGTAGCAGAGTCTGGAGCAGATTTATAGTTTCAGCAAAAGAATAATTTGGGGAAACCAGCATGTAACATATTTTAGATTGTATGAGGGCATGGAAGTAATATAGAAAGTACAGAACATTCCCTACTCAAAGCACAGGGAAAAGAGGAGAGGTAGGGTTTAAATATAAACCTTGTGCAATAGAGAAGAAGAAAATCAAGAAAAATTTAACAGTGTCCTCTTCTTTTTGAAGTCAAGGTCAGATACTCTACTGAGAAGGAAAGTGAGGCAGGTATATAACTGAGGGCAGCCACTGAAGGAAACAAGATGTTAGTGAACTAGAAACACAAAAATACTCAGTGTAGAATTCAAGGCTCAGCTGAACATAGCTTAGATTTGCAGTAAAATTATAAATATATGTTTTGATCTTTTTCTCCAATAAATTGTGACAGCCTATATATAGAAGCTAGAAAAATCAGTCATGGGATTACCAAGATTAAGAATTAACAAAGTTGATATGAGAACAGTCAAGTTGGTGAGAGAGTCTAGATTATTTGTAAAAAATCTAGTTGAAAATAACCACCATGGGGTTTGCTATGGGTTGAAACAGGTCAAGCAGGTCTGAGGAAAATGTGGACCAGAAGGTCTGTTAGTTATCTATTACTGTGTGATAAATTATTCAAAAATTTAGCAGCTAGAACAACAATAAAGATTTTTTACTTCTCATAGTCCTTTTCGGTCAGAAATTTGGGAGTAGCTTAGCTAGCTAGTTGTGGCTCACTTGCTTTCTCGTGAGATTGTAGTCAAAATGTTTGCGGGGGCTACAGTCATCTGAAGGTATGACTGAGGCTGGGTGATCTGCTTCTAAAATGACTCACATTGTTGTCAAGTTGGCAGGAGGCTTCAGTTCCACATGGACCTCTCCACAGGGCTGCTTGAATATCCTCACTATACGGCAGCTGATTTTCCCTAGGTCACGTGATCCAAAAGAGAGGAGGCCACAATATCTTTTATAACTAGTCTTGGAATGTCCCAGTCTGTCATTTCTGAAGTATCCTGTTGGTTACATGGGTCAGCTGTATTTAGTGCAGGAGGGGACTTGCAAGGACATGAATGCCAGGAGGTGGCCATCTTGGAGGCTAGCCACTACAGAAGGAGAACTAGAAAAAGAATTGATATCTAATAAGAACATACTCTGTACCAGGCATATAATTTAATTCTTGAGATAATTTTATGAGGGACATATTGTTTTTGCGTTTTGATGATGAGTAAATTGAAGCTTTAAAAACTTAAATATACCCAAGATTTTATAACCATTTTACCCAGGCTTGGACTCCAGATCTGTTAGAGTTTTCCATTAATACTTCATCAAGTGGAGAGAAAATATGGTATAGTAATTTGGTACATCTACATTGAAGACATGTTTGAGAATTAATTGGTATAATTTATAGAAATTATCACAGTATTCAAATAGTAAGCCAATATTTACTGGCTGTTTTTATCGTCATATCATCTTTGTAATTTAAGAACTAAAAAGAAGTCACAAGAAGTGAACATAAAGAATATGACCAAAAAATTAACTGGCAGAATAAAAAAGGTTATGTATGGTTGGTTATTCAGGGACATTTGGATTTGAATCACATGGATTATTAAATCAAAGGTATATTAATGCGTAAAGATAGATAGCTAAAGAGAGTAGAAAAGGAAGGCTTCAAGAGAAGAACCATTATGCTGAAGCCATCAAAACTGATGACAGGAATAGGACTATGAACCATAAAGACAATTCATAATTTGTTTAAGGATAATTTGATGAAATATTTTTTGGACGAGAATATAGATAACATTTTAAACTTTAAGCTTTATGGTATCTTAAGTGTTAATATAAACCACATTTTTACCTAACAAATATAGAAAACAGCATTTAATATTAATTGTATGTTTATATAAAAGTTTATATAATACTGCTTAAGCTTGCTTTATGTTCTCAGCTCTCTGCTCTCCATACGCTTTTGGACATTTGTTTTCCTGCTCTGTCTCCATTACACTGGAGTTCCTCTAGGGCAGGTACAGAGTGCTTCATTTATCTTTGTCTCACAGCGCCTAGCAGAATGCCCTGAACGTAATAAGAGATAGTAAATATTAGATAAATTAGTAGCTTGTGAGCTTATACTTTCAACCTACTATGAAAAGGAGATAGATTATGTTCATACTCGAATGTGCTTATATAAGTGATATGAAAATTATGAGTTTAATTAAATTAATTAGTAGAATTAAGGCTTCCCTTTCTATATGTCATGGCATGCTTAGTGGGAATAAAGGGTATGAGATTCTTTTGGGCTCCACACTCCTTTCATTTCAGGGAGTAGCAACTGAAGCACCTAATATGTACTGATAACTTTCTTAGGCATGGGATCCAAAGAGGACAAAGAAGAGGAGATAGATATATAAACATCATTTTTAAAAAATTAATCAACTTTATTTTTTAGAGTAGTTTTAGGCTTACAGAAAAACTGAGCAGAACATTCAGAGAATTCTCATGTATACCTCTCACTATTCCTCCCCCCAATTCTCCCTATTATTAACATCTGGCCTTAGTGTGGTACATTTAAGGTATTATAATTGATGAGCCAATATTAATAAATTATTATTAACTAAAGTCTGTAGTTTACATTCAGGTTCACTTTTTGTGTTATACATTCTATGGGTTTTGACAAATATCTACCTATAATTTATAGTATCATACAGAATAATTTCGCTGCCCTAAAAATCCACTGTGCTCTACCTATTCACTCCTCCTCCTTGCCTCACCCCAGCAACCTCTGTTCTTTTTATAGCCTCCATAGTTTTGCCTTTTCCAATATATCAAACAGTTGGAGTCATACAATATATAGCCTTTTCAGATTGGCTTCTTTCATTTAGCAATATGCATTTATGGTTCTTCCATGTCTTTATGTGGCTTGATAACTCATTTCTTTTTATTGTAGAATAATATTCTATTGTATAGATTTACCACAGTTTGTTTATCCATTCACCTATTGAAGGATATCTTGGTTGCATTCAAGTTTTAGCGATTATGAATAAAACTCTATAAACATTCATGTGCAGGTTTTTGCGTGTACATAAGTCTTCTTCTCTTTTGGGTAAATACCAAGGAGTGTAATTGCTAGATCATATAGTAAGAGAATGTTAGCTTTGTAAGAAACTGCCAAACTCCCTTCCACTAAACAATGTTGTTCCACCAAACATCATGTTTTAATGTATTTTGGTAAGTTTTAAGATATAGTTATCACAGTGGAGGTATTAAGATAGAGGTATCATAGTTAAACCAGAAGAGGCTAGAAGTAGAGTAGTCACGAGGAAAACACTGACAGTTCTAAGAGACAAGTACAAGGCTGTCAAAAAGATCAAGAAAATGTCAGCATCAAAATTTGTAGTGTGGGACTTGGAAGAAAATTTCAGAGATAATAGTGGAGGACTCTTGTTTAAAAAGAGGCTGCTGCCTCACTAATGCTCTTAAAGGCATGGAGGACAATTGATTGTGTGGAGCAACACAGGCATCAGCACTAAGTCAGAAAGCAATTCCAAAGAGTTCAACTCTAAAACATTTTGCAAATAACCAATTTATTTCATTCATATATTTTTTGCATATGTACAATACTTAATAAAATCTATGTCTAAAAAGTTTGATAGCTCTTTCAATCAGTATAAAATTAAAATTCTGCATAAGAAAGCATGTTGTTATTTTGTTGTAGCTTTTTTATTTCTTGGAAGTATATGAAATAAAGGTCTTAGGTCTAAAACAGTATATTTTATTAGGCATGATACATTTCTATATGTTCAGTGGATCTCAGCCAAAGGTCATTGAACCCCTAGAGCTACCACAGCAATTTCTAAATATTCTGAACATAGTACCTTTACCTATAAAAAGGCAACCTGAGCTAATAATAAATTCTAGTTTGTGTGCTTTCAGCTAAATTATATCAGGTCAGTATCACTGATTATTTCTTTCTAATCAGAAGGTCTGGCAGATATATACATTTTTGTCAGATGTATTTGATAACATTTGATTACTTGATAACATTTTTCAAAACATGTTTCTTATGGAGAAGAGAAATAATGAAATAATTAAAAGACATCAAGATAACATTTCTTAGGAAGAGGACCACTTTATTTTATTGTATTAGTATGTATTTAATGATATCAATTTCTTATTTTATACCTAATAATACTTACCTTAGGGTCCAAAATTCACTAAGTCTCCAAACATCTATCCATCTACTAGGAATACTGAGCCTTATAAGTAGTGTTTAAATGACCTGACACCAGGTTCATTCTTTTTCTTTTTTAAAAAAAAGGAGTTAAATTGGAATTACCAGCTTCTGAGTCTCCAGTCTCTTATTCCCACAGTCCGTATACACCATCAGATATTTGAACACTTAAGTTTAATCTGTTTTCAGGCTATGTGCCAGTGAAACCAGATATGGTCCACAAAAAGACATCTATCCTGTTAACATGAGTGAGAGGAAGAGAACAATTAGATAATGCACCAGTGTTTTTAGATGTGTACATGAGAAGCTCTTTTTAGAATATGTTTTTAAAATTACTTGACATCAGCATGTGTAAGTTAAACAGGATTTAGTTCCCAGTATTTTCTTCCCTTAGAGCTGTCTTTCCAAGAAGAATGATTAAGTGAAATATAAACACCACATGAAAAGTGGACTGGTTTTCAAACATTTTAGTGATTTGTTTTTTTAAATAAACAACTGATCATTGTTACCTTTAGTGAGGATATAGTATCTCCTAAGATCGTTACTTAATGAAAAGTAAATTTTAAGTGTTTTTCTATATTGATAGAGTCTAAATGCTTCAGTAATGGTTCTAACTTAGATATTGTTTAAATTTAACTTTTGTTAGACTGTGAGCCAATACTGTGTTCATGCTATTCAGAATGATAATGTGATGCCATATAAGATATGTCACTTTAAAAAAAATTACAGTTTAATGAACAATTTTGCTTTCCAGTTTTTGTTTTTTCATTTTATGGAGGTATCGGAGTTTTTAAATCTATGTGTTTAAGTAGTACTACTGGTTTAAGTAGTACTACGATGGGAACATTTTCTGGAGCTCAGATAATAAACAGTAGGTTTCTCTGAAGGTCTAGGGGTATTATGAAGTGAGAATTGGTATCTCACAGTCCCACAACAGCAGAGCACACTGTGAAAATCTGGAACCTGGCACTCCGGGAGAATGAGGATTAACTTCCTAAGTTATTAATAGCTGGGTTTGAAGGACCCTCACTCTCCTTGTGTTGCTTTAAATCCTTTTAAATAGCACATTGGTGGCCTTTTTTTTTTTTAACACAGTAATATGCTATTTCTTAGTCTGAGCCTTTTTAATATTGCTGTTTCTAAAGTTCTAGAAAATACCCAGAGATAGAGTTTAGGGGTTATATTGACAATCTGAAATGTGTTTATGTTGCCTTTGTTGATGTTAAATTCATTATCGATATTTATAAGGATATTTATATTCATAAGGAGAATATTCCTCAGAAGAATATTAAAGAATTAGCTAAAACATTTGGATAGACATTTATCCCTCTCTTTGTGCTTTTTATTGGAATGCATTGCTAAAAGTGGCTTAGGGTATAAGCAAATTACTTCATTTTGATTCTGGTTGCTGAGCTCCTAATAGCTTTTAAATTTATACAGTTTTTGTTTAGCTGTCAAAACATTTAATTATATCATGCCCAAAGGTGTAAAGCTGTCAAATAAATCCGAGTTTAGGCATAAACATTTGCTAAGTTACATGTGCTACTACACCATAGTTGTTACTGGGCAGCTTGTGAACCTGTTTTGGGGGGAGGGGTGTGTCGAGGAACATTAACTCAGCAGGTACAGAACAACATTGGCCCAATGAATTGATGATTACTTGTAAAACAGCAGGTAGTAATGCCCCCAAGTCTTTGTAATTCCTCTTTTTATAAAATTAAGCAGGCAAGAGAGTGCGGTGGGTTCTTTGGCTCAATTTGCACTGTAAGAAAGCTGTCTTTTTGCAAGAATATGTACTCTCTTTTCTCACCTCAACCTTATTTTTTCTTTGTTTTCTCCTCAAAAACAAACGTACCCCATTCATACTTTATACCCTTCTTCCTTACTATAGAGTCCCCTGCTATAGGAAGAACGGTTCCAGTGGCGCTTATAATAAAGGAACTATTGTAACTGATCAGCAATTAATTATTATAAGTTTAAAGTTTTCTGTGTAAAATATTTTTAAAGATAGGGAAATTTAAACATTTTTAATTACCCTCAATATTTGGTTATTACATAAATAAAAATTTTTAGTATTTGATGACATTATTTGGAGGCAGATTGTTAGCATAAACACTAATGCAGACTTCAGTGATGCAAAATTCACTAAGAGGTAGGGGAGTAAAGTAAATTAGTTCTACTTTGAAGCTTTTATTTTCTTCCCCTTTCAAAATGAATGAGAAGGCCCTTGAGAGGCCCTTGAATGAAAGCTGCTTTTCATTAGCGCTACCAAATACCTACTTGAAAGAGTTGAGTTCTAACTGAACACCCACACAAGAGAAAGGGAAAGCTTCCTTTTTCTACTGGAGAACCATCAGCTAAATAGCTCTTGGCTTCTCTTTTCCAATCAGGTGGTTTCACATCAGAGTTAATTACTCCAGTCATTTATTCTAATCACCCTCCTCTATGGCTAGCTGCATTCTGTCATGGGGTGGCATCGTTTGAAGCCAGTTAAGTTTGAAAACCACTGCAGGGTACTTGAGGCTCATTAGTGAGGCCTATCCATGCCTGGCTTTGGATTTGCTCCCTGATTAACTCTGCATCTCTCTGCCTAGCTCCCTCCTCCCACCATCCACCATCCACCAGCCCCCACTCCTCAATGCAGCCGCTCTTAAACAGCAATGTTTCAATTAACTCTTGCCATGCTGTTTGTATTTTCACCTACATATTTAAGAAAAATTTAAATGCTTATATTGCTACTAATATATTTGATAGATTCTGGGCTTACAACTGCATCCTTCGAGTTGAATTTACCTACAACGGTAGACATCCTACAAAGAAGAGTTATATTTCTGAAAAACAAAGGAGGAAAATGGTGATCTCAGAATGAATACATTTATGTCCTTTATCCAATTCTCCTAACCTAATAAAGGCAGTGATTCCAACTCAGATTGTACAGTACTCCAGTGTGTCTTACCAGCTATCGTAGGGGTTGTTTGAAAAGCTATTAAAAAAGAATCTCAAAACAGATTTATTCCTTTGACATTATTGTTTCTTATCAGTTATGATATTTTAATTTAAAAGCATTTTTCAAGTGGCACATTTAAGAGTTGTTAGAATCACAAAAGCAAATGTTTATGCTATACCTTTTAAAAAATAAAATAAAAAATGTGTAATCAGTATCTTGAGTGGATCATATTGAACAGTGTTAGTACATGAAAGTATTTAAAATATTTTCCAAAAATTAACAGAAACATAAAACCAGTTGGGTAGATAAATGAAAATGTTTAAGTAGGAAATAAGAAAAATTTTCTCTGTTTTTTTCTGCACAGTAATTTAATTTAAAGAAATCAAATAGTTCATGTGTCAAAACAAAATATAGAAATTAAAATACATGAAATCATATTTTAGAAGTTGTTAATGTCCATGTATGTTCAGAATTAACAGAGTGAACTCATTATTAATTCCATTCCTCAAATAGCTTTTCTTAAATGAATTGCCTCTTTATCAAGAGTCTTTGAATTTAGCAGCTAACATGTTGGTATTCTCTGTCTTGGTCTGAAGGCTGTTTTTTAAAAAATTTTTACTTTTAAAATCTATTAAAGAATACATAGTACAGTTCAGGTCCCAACTCTGACATTTACTAGCTGGGAGACATCAGGCAATTTACTTACGCATTCTTAGCTTTATTTGTAAAACAGCTTTTTTTTAGTGTTTATCTCATAGGATTATTGTGAGGATTAAATTAAAAAATCCATGTAAAACATTTAGCATAAAGCTGAGCACATCATAAGCACTCACTAAATGTTAAGTGCTACTGCTACTGTTATTGTTATTGTATTGTTGTTGTTTAGTTGGTCAGTGCATTTCTCCCAAGTTGGTCTTTAGATGTGTTCTCCTTGTACAATGTACTTTCTGTAGCTTTTGTCAAGTATGTTATTGATATCATTTGCATTCATCTTTTGGACATTGTTGAAAAGAAAACAAAGCCTTGAAAGATGATAGATACTTACATATCCACTTCACTATTTTTTTTTTCTTGTAATCATCCTACCTCAAACTTGATTGTATGGTTAACAAATTGTAGACATTTCATTTGCAATGGCTAGTAATCAGAAATTCTTCATATTTTCTATATGTCTGCCAAACTAACAGTGTATCAACAGGATAAGGTTTCTGTGGTCAATTTCATGCTTCGTATATAATGCTATAGACATTGACTTGTGCTAAATCAGAGGAAATTTCTTAAATGCCATTCATTCATTCAACAGACATTTGTTAGAGGCCTACTGGATAATTAGTCCTGTGATCACAAAATTGGAAGACTATGACACCTGCCCTTTGGGGTTGCCATTATGAGGAGGAGACAGACATGACAGTGACTAATTAGAGAAATATATTACATGATATAGTCATTTATTCATTCAACAAATATTTTATGAGTACCTACTACATAACGGTCATACAGCAGTGAGAAAGATGATGTATAGTACCTGTCTTGAGAATTTACTGTTTTGTGAGGGAGGTGGACAATATATAAAAAACAAATACATATATAACTGTGGTGACATATAAGGTAATATAACAAATAATAAATACAATTTTTGTGATATATATCATAGAGGAGTAGCAAGGTCACCATGAAAGCATTTAAGGTAAATATATAGATATATATGTATATACACACATAGTGACTTCTGAGACCAAAAGAGGAAACTCCTTGTTCTGCTTCTTGGTGAGGTTGAGGAAGGATTGACCAAGGAATCCACATTTGATCTTAGCTTTTAAGAATGAGTAGGGATTTTCCAGGGAGTGAGTAAGACGATGGAACGGGCATTACAGATGTAAGAAGCAGTGTGAACAAATATATTGAGGTTATATTGCAGTACGTGAGTTAAACTGATTCAAATGGTAGAGTGCAGTATTTGTGTGAGAACTGTGAGTGGTGCATATGAAGATATGACTGGAGGCAGATTATATGAAAAATCTTTAATGCCTTGTAAGTAGTACGGACTTTTTCCTTTGTGGAAATTATGCTCAAAAGGTGATTCCTGGACCAACAGCATCAGTACCATCTGAGATCTTTTTATAAAGGAAAATTCTTGGACTCTGTCCCCAATCTACTGAAACACAACCTGTAGGTGGGAGCTCAGCAATCCGTGTTTTAAGGTGTTGTCCTGGTGATTTTGGTGCATGTTAAAGTTAGAGATCTACTGCTTCTGTGAAAGAAGAACCATTGAAAATTTTAAGGAGAATAGTACTTGGTCAGGTTTTAGATAGCTATTAATATAGACGAGGGATTGAAGGGGGAAATTTTAGAGATAAAGAGTTTGGATACTGTTAGAATAATTGAAGTAAGAAATAATGAAGCATGGAAGCAATGGTAGTCACAGTGGAAGAAAAAAAAGAATGAATTTAGAAGCTATTAGGAGGCATATTGTCTGACTAGATAAGGTTTTGGGGGGAGAGGAAAAAGGAGAAGTCAAGATGATTACTATGTTTCTGAATTGGCTGACTGGGTGAAGGATCCAGTCCCTAACCAAAAAAGCAAGAGAGGGAGCAAGCGTGAGGGGAAAAATTATTCATTCAGTTTTAAATGACTTACTTGAAGCACACCAAAAGAAGTAATATAATGGGCAGTTAACATTTTGGATTTGAAACTCTGGAGAGGGTAATAATTATCTGTTGAAGTAGTTGAAGTTTGGCTCAACTAAACCTGGGTTATACCAGACGCAGAGGGCATGGGACTGAACCATGAGAATGAACACTTAAAAAGTGGACAGAGGAAAAAGATCCTGTATTAAGGAAGTAAGAATGAGAATGAGAAATGCAGAAAGAGAACCTGGAAAGAGTGTGTTGAGCTAGGAGAAGACAGAGTTAGAAACAAACGCCATAATGCAGAGAGATGAAGTGAGGAAAGATAAGCATCAATTGGATTCAGACAGTAATCTTTGCAAAAACATTTTCAGTGGTGTGCCTATAACAGAAAGAGGAGAAACTAGTGAAGAAGTGAATGGGGAGCGTGGGAAGGGGCTGGATAAGGAAACATAAATAACAAATGTACTTAATTCTTTCAAGAAGTTTCTATTGTTGATCTCATATTGCCTATGTAGTTGTGGCTGCATAAAAATAATGAAATAATACTGACCCTATTAACTAGCCATTATTCCATTGATAATTTGGAAAGAATCAGACCCAAACTTATTGTGATTTAGGGAATCATAGATTGTTATTACAGATGTTAAGAAATCTCTAGGAGTGGACAGAGACTTTTTCAACTTCTACAAAAATGATGTGCTTTTTATGGGGTTTATGAATACATTCACACTGCGTACAGATTTCACATGCTTGACTTTCAGCAAAGATTATGTCCCCTGTTCTAAATTGTAGTCTATAGCTACATGGTAGTTCTTAAAGTACATAGCTGATAGAGATGAGCAGCCAATATGAAAGAATTCTAACCACAGACCTTTAAGGATAAAAAGTTTATAGATGACACTGCAGTTGGTAGATTAGCCCTTTTACCAACTAGTCATGGTGCCATCTTTCAAATGCTGCTATAGAAAGATTTCTTCAGAGATCTATAAGTGGCTGAAGAATATACATTGTAGAACATTATATCTATTTCACACTTGAAGATATTATATTTCTGCTGTCATGTCCTAAGTTATAGCCATCCATCATGGCACTGAGAATCGTAATGACCTCTTCAGAGCTGCATTGAAGGTCATTTTAGTCTGGCAAATACTTCGTGCTTCGCAAGGTTTATCTTTATTTTCAGTAAGAAAAGGTATATTTAAACAGTATTAAGTATTGTTAACTCCTGCATTCTATCTTGTATCAAAATCTGCTTGCAGATTCAGTATTTGGAACTGAATAAAGCTCTACTGTCCAATTTATAACCACTAGTCACATATGGCTATCAATCACTTGAAATGTGGCTAATCTGAATTGAGGTGTGCCGTACATTTGTTAAGTATAAAATGCATACCAGATTTCTAAGATTTAATACAAAATAATTTTTATGTTGGTTTTACATTGAAATGATATTTTTTACATTTGTGATTAAATATAATATATTAAAATTGATGTTATCAGTTTCTTTTTAATTTTTAAAATGTGGCTACTAGAAAATTTTAAATTACATGTGTGGCTTGCATATATTTCTATTGGACAAAACTGGTGTAAAATCTTGGTAGTCATTTTGTTATCCAGAATTTTTTTGACTTGGGCATCCCACTGTTCAGCATGAACATACTTTAGTTATACTTTAATACTTAAATAGTATACAAACTTCTAATTCTCAGCCTTGATCCAAAACAAAGGCTTAGGGTTAATTTCAAGTCTATAAAAGAAAGCCCAAAATATTAATACTAAGTTCAAAACCTAACTAATCTTCTACCACATAAACTGCTTTTATTCTTGCATGGTTAAGGTTCAAACTGACAACCCGGGTGTCATCCTGAATTCCCTTTCCTTCACCCCTCCCATTGGTAATCAGTTGCTGTAAGTAATAAATTCTGAGATCTGTCCTTTATTCTTCACTCCCAATGCTACTTTCTTGATTAAGTCTCTCACTACCTCTCACCTAGACTATTATATTAATAGTAGACTTAGAGCTGTCCCTTTGCCCCCCTCCCTTCCCTCCAAAGGGACATTTCATCTCAGTATCCCCACAATTTAGCACAGAATAAGACCTGTAGTAAGCACTCAGTAAATGTATGTTGAATGAATGGATGAAAGAGTTGCCAATATTAATCAAAAGTTGCAGAATGAAAAAGACTGTCTTATACAGTGTACATGTATACATTTGTATACACAAAGTAAGTACAGATATATTAATAATTTGATTCTCTGGCTGAATTTATCAATGCTTTATATTCAGCAATTTTTGTATTCATATTCTTTAAGTTTTTCTTTATTGGATATTCTTGGGAGTGATGACATAATAAATGTTCTATTTTGCCAAGGATTTTGATTTGCCAGTATAAGTTTATGGCATTCAGTCCAGGGAATAATGGTGCCATGCGGACAGCTCTTTGTTTTTGTCTGGACTCCCCATGGGATTAAACTACATCTGGCAATAAGTAGAGATTCTGGTCTGGCCATCTTCAAAGGCAAGAGACTGCTAGTATTTATCAGATCTATGTGGATAAGCAAATGGGAAGGGATTAAATTTTTTTAATTTTATTTTCTGTCCTTTTGTAACTGAGTATAAAATACAATCTCCAGGAGTTCATACAGCCAATTAATACATTTTTAAATGGCTATTGAAGAGAAAACCTACTCGTTTTTCTGTACCTGTGTGGGTAACTGAGAATTTTAGATTAATATTTTAATTACTTAAGTGTATATTTTAATAACTAGTTTATCTTAGCATAACAGCAGTTTACAATCCTCAAAACTAATTTTATAGGGATACTTTAATTCTTAGAGAGTTGAGCGTTTAGTACACCTGTTTAAAACATTTTCATGCCTATAAGTATTAGGGCATCATGTTTGACACTTGGAAGCTTTTGTTACATATTTATCTGTGTAGGAAAGTTTATCCCAAATTACTTTCTTAGGAGAATTTTGGATCTGTCTTAAGGTAGGCTACAACTCCTTCCAAATGAAGGTGAGCCTGCCTTCTATTCAGGCTCATATCTTTTCTCCTTATGCTCCTGATATTCTTACAAGGTTATTAGTCTCATGACTCAGTTTACCTGTTACTGAAGCATGTTGGCTTTGCATTTAACTGAAAAAATAAAATGGCTGCATTCCAGGTACTTGTCATGAAGCGTAATCTAGAACCTACCATTCAAAGCCTCCCTAAGAGAAATAATGTTTTTGCAGGATTGCCTGAAGACTACGTAGTCTCTCCATTTGTCTACACTTTAAATCTATCCGAGGCTTAAGTCAGTCCTCTGAGAGTCACATACCTGGATTCCATCATATTGCCAAGGGAGGAATTTCTTATCTCAGGAATAGAAATAATGTGTTTTTCCAGGCCATCTGGTTTGTTTTTACATTACAGTCATTTTTGACTCATAATTGTTCGTGTTTCTTTCTTTATGTTGCCTGCTAGAAAGCTTAGCACCAAATACATGGCTCACCTCTAACAAGTCTATGGAATTTCATGGCATGATTTTTATGTGATATGTCCTTCTTATCCTTACTTTTGCATTACCTCCCTTCTCTTTTGTTAAATTTATCTTGCTGCATATACATCGTTGTAAGCTCTGTGAATTGTTTTCTGAACCAAAGGCCCACAAAATGCAAACAAATAAAATAAATAGATGGTTATGGTTGTTTCCCTATCCATTCTTACTAAACTAGAACTTTTTAAAAAGCTCTTTATCTCTATTGTGTGTTATACTATAACTAGTTTAAGGTATCTGTATATTATGAATTCCTAGATTTTTAGATTAAGAGTGACCAAAGGTTGAAATGTTAATTAAATGTTTTAATGTTCTGTAGTTCTAAAGAAAATAGTTGGATAAAATGTCAGCATATAGGAGTACTTTAAACATTAAAAAAAAAAATCATCTCTCTGAAAAGGAGGGTAATTGTACAAGTTTGCCTAATCCTTTTGATCTTGGCACACAGCAATACAGACTTCAGTTGAGATTAAAACTATGAATTTCAAAGGAAACATGGCCTTCAGTGTGTAAAATATATAACAGCTGGTTGACTAGTCCATTTAATACTACACAATAACAATCATAGACAGAATGATTCTCCTGCCAAAAGATGCACGAGTGCTTGATGGTTATATCAAATACGATACTAACTCACACTTTTCTTTAGTAATGATATAAATGTAGAAATGAACTGTGTACTACCGGCTCGAAAATCTCTCTTCTGTACAACAGTTCAAGGGCAGTTTAGAAGTACAGAACCCCTTTTAGTGATTTCTCTATCTGCTTTTCGGGCTAAACTTAAATATGTTGTTGACTAAATTTCATTTTTTAAAACTGTCAGATATAACTTTCATTCTTAGCATCCCACAATTTTTTTCTACATCCTCGATCCTCCATTTTTTCCCTCTTTGGCTTCATGATTTATTGAACTAATGTCACATCTTCACACATACTTTTAAGCGCCCCAAATTAAACTTTTTTGTAAGTAGTATAAATCTTGTTTCTCATTTTTGTCATATATTATGTTAAATTTCTGAAGCATTGTGATATATATGAAATCAGTATGGGGGAATGTGAAACTCATGTTAATAGATTATAGTTCATTAAATATTTCAATATTTCCACTGTTGTGTTTTACCTGAAGAAGTAATCCTTGAATAGGTTAAATTAATGCATTTTCTAAAAAATGAGAATTGATGTAAATTTGTCACTTCTAGTAAGTCCCATTGGGAAAACATATTTGCATTCTGAATTTGTATCTGTCCAATATGGAAAAATGTTGATTGATTTTTCGGTGATCTTTGTTGTTTGAAAATTGTGATACAACATAGTTAACAGCAAATTTTCTTTTCTTTTCTTTAGATTTATTTCAAAGAAGGAAATTTACCTATAGGTAAATTAAAAATTTGCTAAAGTTACTCAGGTTCACTACAAATTCAGAGCCAGCATTTAAGGAGTTAATGTATCTTATTAGGGGGACAGGAAATCTGGCAACTATTGTAGAAACTAGACCTAATGGTGCACACAAACAATTTGTCAGTCTTCTTAAATGTGAATAGCTTTCCGCAAAGTGGCTGCTCTTGCTTTGTTTGAACAGGCTAAACTTTTCCTTTTTGGACTTTAAATCTTAGAAGTGAAATGTGATCCACATATTCAATCAAAATCATTTAATTCAAAGCATATTTTGATTGGAACAAAGTTGACATGGAAAGAAACTCTAGAATAAAAAAGTTGAAAGGACTTTATATCATATATTTAACAGGAAAATTTGAAACAGTTCTAATTAGGCTGAAAAAAACAGCTTTCTTCAATGTAAATTACAAAGGTCATATATCAATGTTAAGGAAACATTACCACTAGTGTTTGAAATCCAGCACATGCAAACATAACAGACCAGTTCACTTTAAATCTTTGTGTGTGTGTGTTTGTGTGTGTGCACGTATAGGAAGAAGGCTGTATTACATGCATTTAAAATGAAAAACACTTAAAATTCCAAGTTTATAATTTTGTATATTACCTTTTGGCCAATCCAAACACGATCTCCTTTAAAACATATTACTAGCTATGTTCAAATGAATTAAGACTCTTAATCCTAATAGTATAGGTAAAAATTTATAAAACTATTCTTTCATTATAAGTATGATTAAAGACATCTTGTAACTAAATGTATATCAAGTTAGGAGGGTTAATCAGTGATTTTTATTTTCTTATTTGAAACTTACAGCTATAGGGTTTTGTATCTTGGAACTAAATCAGGCCTGCTAGTAGTGGTACAGGTACACAGAAATGTGCATCTAGGCTGCCTAGGTCTGTTTCCTTCTGGTCATATGATTATTTCTATACTTAAAAGTTTGTAAATAATATTTGATCTTCTTATTTGATTTTTTGTAAAAATCATTTATCTCATAGATATCACTAGTTTTTATTTAGTTGCTTTTTTTAATGGATGAGCAGGAGGAGAACATTTAGCAAAAGAATAAATAAATATTAGCTTTAATTGCTCATAAGGCTCCCACAAACATGGTGAACATTCCTAAAATCTATCAGACTTTCTCTAAGAAGTGTGGCACACATCAACCCCACAAAGTGACACAGAATAAGAAGGGCGAGAATTCTCTATATTCCCTGGAAAAGTGGCGTTATGACAGGAATCAGAGTGGCTATGGTGGGCAGACTAAGCGGATTTTCCAGAAAAAGGCTAAAACTACAAAGAAGATGGTGCTGAGGCTTGAATGTGGAGCCCAACTACAGATCTAAGAGAATGCTGGCTATTAAGAGATGCATGCATTTTGAACTAGGAGGAGATAAGAAGAGAAAGGGCCAAGTGATCTAGTTCTAAACGCCATCTTTTGTTTTATTATGAAGATGATAAAATCTTGAGGTTATGTTCAAAAATAAATAAGTATTAGCATTAATCTGGGAATGACAAATATAAGAAACACACATAATAAATAAGGTTTCTTGGTCTTTAGGTAAACAATTATGTAATAATTTCTTTTGTTAACTGAAATTGGTTTCTTGATTTTTTTACATCAGCAAAAATATGATTTTTTTAAAATAGAAGGAAATTGCTAGCATATCACTAAAGCATGCATAGGTTAACTAAATACATAAATAATGCCTTTGATTTTAGAATTTTTATTCTCAAATAGCTTAGAGTTTTTAGAAAAATCAAACTAATTCAATATGTTATATTATTTGACTCTACTATAGAAAACAAGAATAATTTTATGTAACATTTTATAAGTAAATAATCTATTTCTTCAAAGGATTAGTTTCAGGATAACATAGATTGCGTTCTTTCAGTGAGATCTGTTAGACACATATTCATATATGTTATAATTATGTCTGACACAGGGTTACACAAAACATTTATGAATAATTTACTGTTACCTTTTTAATAGTAAAGCTTTAATTTGTTGATATTCTACATGTGGACCAAACAAATGAAAGTTGCTAATAAGTGTTTGCATTTGACATCTGTATACTGTTCTTTTTAGCATATCTCAAATGTTTTAGTCTCTGCCTAATAGATCTCATTAAAAAAACAGATATCAGCCCCAAGACAGTTTGTCAAGACTAATATGAGTCCCCCTGGATTGGATTGACAATTTGTGTGAGGCTTCATATGATAGTCTTTTCATAGTCTTATTTGATCCTTAACAATTGGACATTAGTGCCTGATTTATTTTATAATAACTCAGATGAGTTGAATATTATTGTATTGTGTTGGACATTTTAGTGGATTTTCTTTTTTTACAAATTTTACTCAGAGCACACATTGGATGTAAATGATGTATCCAGCCTGCTAGGGGAGTACTAACAATTGATTGGTTAGGTTTGAGAGCAGCATGGGAAGAATGTTACTATCCCCTAGCTGCAAACCGTATTTAACTGGCGTCTTAATGAGGACTGTCTGTCCTAAAGGCTTTGAAAAAAATCTCAAATGCTTAGCATTCCACTGGCATAATTTTTTTTCTATTTTGGACTAAAAATGTGGATCTAAATAAGAATTGTATATATATAAAGAGTATTTTTAAAAATTGTAATATATAAAAAAGGAATTTTAAAGAACTGTAATATAGGTTTTGTGATTTAAGTTTTGAATTACATTTTGAATTATCTTCTGTATGTATTTTTTTCCTTTAATTTCTTCCTGCTTGTCCTTCCCTCTTCCTTCCAGTCCCTAGAGCATTTGTTTATTAATCTATACTTTTGGTTAGGCAGTGTCATTCAGTGATATCAAAAGGATATTAAAGTTCTACACTGACTTTGTACTGAAATGATTTCAGAAGTTCTTGGAATTCTCCTATATTCATCACAGTTACTCTTTTGGGTCCCTTTTTAAAGCTTTGGTATATTGCAGGAAATGCTTGAAGGTGACTAACGAAATTATTAGTTTAGGTTTTAAAAATTATTTAAGGTTTATTCATGGAGGTAACATGTTTATCAACTTCTGGAAAAGATTTTGCCAATAGTTCCATGAATTACTACTACCCCTTAAGGATTGGCCTATGATGATGTAAGGGGAGGGCTGGATTATGGCATTGTGGTTATCTCTGCATATGTGTTTGTGGCATGATATGAGCATACAGTATCTTTCCATTCAGCATTTTTGCTTAAAATTCTGATGCAGTGTCAAGATGTAAAGCTCTAAGCATCTAAATTTAACCAACTTCACCATTTTGAATGTGCATAAAGAAGTAGTCAACCATAAGGAAAACTCAACAATTCTTTATGATACATAAAATAAAATTGCCCTACTTTTTAGCGCTTTAATATTGAGAAAATTCATTTGTACTTCGTCATTTGCTGCGCCTTCTAGAATTTTATAGTCTCAAATCACAACACCATGGACACTCAGGAGACTCCTGACTGTTTTATCTTATTAAACAATTTTGAAATCATTAATTTTTAATTAGCTTGGATGCAGTTTTTTTAATCGTTTCAATAGTGCAAGTGTATGAACTAAACGTTTTTTATTTAAACTACTGGCGAGAGTATTATTTACATAAATAAGTGTGGGTTCTTTCTAAGAGTACATACTGTGAGTTTGCTTCGTATAATCATACTTTTTCGTAGACTCGTAGAGCTTTTCAGCAGTTTATGAACTCAGATTTTGAACAACAACCAAAAAGGATATAAACTCAAAGATATGTATAGGCCCTTCCCTGATTGAAAGTTCTAATTAAGTGAATTGGAGAAAATTAACTGAAATTAGCTGTCAGAAAGTCACATTTAAATGAGTGATGAGCTAGTCTGGCAGTAAACATTTAAATGATATAAATTGCCATTTAAGTGTATGGTTTAATGTTTGTCATGCATTAATGTGACATGAGACTGCAGTGACAATCAAGCAGCTTGCTCTAATTTGAACATATTTAGAGCTTTTGTGTGGAGTGCACTGCACACAAATTAAGACAATTGCTGTTTTTATGTGTCATTTTAAACACCCCACCCCAGCCCACCCCTATCCCTAAGCAAGGCCTAAGTTAATGAAACAAACGTATCATTTTTGTGTGTAACTTGCATTAGTAGTTCCTATATTTTTAGATTATTTTAAATTCATGTACTTAAAATAAGAATTTACTTAAACTTATTACAAGCCCTTCTCTTCTTATTTCAAGTAAAATATTAAGCAGTTTTGTGTTCTCTTATCTATTTACTAGATTTATAAATGTAATGCATTTTATAAGAGATGCCTAAAACAGTTACTTTCTCATTTGAAGCTAGCTGAATGTTTTTTATGCATATTCATTTCAAGTGTACTTTAGAATGTGAGAATTTCCTAGTTTTGTTTACAAAATTATATTTTACATTTTATATAGTATGTGATATGAAGCCATGTTAACTGTTATTAGTTACAGGAAATATATTGTTTGTATTTAGCCATAAACATTTTTATTTTTCACAGATGCTTATTTTAATAAAGCACATATTTATACAAGTATACACCTGTGAACTAATAGGAACATCTTCTGTCACAAGATGGGTTATATCTTATTGGTTGCTTGCTGTAGAAGTTGGTCAGTTTTGCTTTAAAACCAACAAATCTCTTATGATACTTGTAACGTAGCAGCAAGCCATGCCAAAAATGCATCACAGTCATACACTTATTACTCAAAAAATAAGAATTTATTTCAATGAGATTTATTACCAGATATAACTTTGTACAGTAGTCCCCCTTGTCCACAGTTTCGCATTCCACAGTTTCATTTACCCATGGTTAATTGGGGTCCAAAAATAGGTGAATGAGGTACAGTAAGATACCTTGAGAGAGAGAGCGCACATTCACATAACTTTTATTATAGTATATTGTTCTTTATAGTATGTTGTTATTATTTTATTTTTATTGTTGTTAATCTCTTATTATGCCTAATTTATAAATTAAACTTTGTCACATGTATGTATGTATAGGAAAAAAAGGTGTGTGTGTGTGTGTATATATATATATATATATATATATATAAATGAAAGGTTTGATACTATCCACAGTTTCAGGCATCCATTAGGGGTCCTGGAATGTATTCCCTGTGGATAAGGGGGAATTACTATATACTTTTAATTAAGCTTCAGAGTTTGTAAGTTTGAGAACTTGTTGATTTTAATAGCATTATTTATTGGTAAACTAGTCCATAATGCTAAACTTTTATATTGTAATAATTTTGAGCAATATTAAATAGTATAAAGATGAATATTTTCCTAAAAAATAAGTTTCCTGTTTTTAAAACTCGTTAGCATTTATAACTTTATTAAATTCAACAAATTTATAACTTTAATAAATTCAACATTTATTAGTATCTGTTGTGTTTTAGCCACAGTACTAGTCACTGGGAATGCAGTAATGAACAGGAAGTGGATCTTGTGCCCAGCAGTTCAACTGAATACTTGATTATGCTCATTCATTATTTATTGGACACTATTATGTTAATAGCATCAAATATTTGGTCTGGTTTAGTATTAATACCTAGAATAATAATTCAGTAATTATAAGTATCCCCTACAAAATCTAATTTGTTAGCATAAAAACGCAATCAAAGTAACTCAATAATTTGGTTACAGTTTTCATGGATTATAACATATTTTAATTCTAGAAAAATTATGAATATTTCAAATGGATAGTGAATTTTTAATGTTTTCACATTTTCTTTCTCAAAGTAGCCTTTGTATTGTATGACCTCCTTTCTTTAAAGCATAAATTGAGTACCTGTCAGGCCCTGAGTTACAAATGTGACCAAGATAGGCCCAGTCCTGGTCCTCATTGTGCTTACAGTACAGTAGAAGAATACTGAAACTTAAGCAATTATTACAATTCAGCATGACAAATACCATAAAGTCTCTCAAATTGTAAACAAAGGAGAACAGATTCTGGTAGAAAGTAAGACATCAGAAGAAGTTTTGTTTTTTTAAAATCTCTGTTCACAGTAAACGTGGCATTAAACTTTATTACTTGTTCTAAATATCTCTATACATTTTTAAAATAAAATTCAGCATAATAATGTAATATAATTTAACCTTTTTTCAGGCCCTGGAGAGTGAATTTGTTTCCTGCCAACTTCACCAATGGATTGATCTCATTTTTGGCTATAAACAACAAGGACCAGAAGCTGTCCGAGCCCTCAATGTGTTCTATTACCTGACCTATGAGGGAGCTGTCAATCTGAATTCAATAACTGATCCTGTGTTGAGAGAGGTAAGTTATCTGATTGAGACAGAAACCTATAATCAGGTATCTTTAAACTAGAAGGTACTAATATCATCTTCCTTATCCTTTCATTTTACTGCTTAAGAAACTGAAACTCATGGGTAAAGTGACTTAAGCAGCATAACCTATCAATTACTGACCTCACTGGAACTTGAACTCAACCAGGACTTCAGAATGTTTGACTCAATATAAAGTGAGAGGTTTTTCAATTTGAACCCATTAAGGTATCAATAATCAGTTATAACTTTTATAACTTTGGAGGCTATTCACATGATTTAAAATATTAGGAAAATAGTAATTCATTAAAGATATATAATTATGAGCATTAACTTATTTAAATGTGATAAAACATATTTATATGTAATACGTAAGTACATATATAACCTTGTAGAAGTTAATAGTGGGACTGAAGTCTAAAACCTTTCCTGTGTTATCAAACTTGGTGTTAGATGTTATTTAGACTCGTTTTATCCATACAAATTTAGAACAGAACTATATTGAATAAACCAGGGGCTTTGATTCATAGGGAAAGTTATATGTCATTTTGAATGGAACATTATTTGTAATCAGTAGGTTTTGTCATTTCTCTGTAGCACTTTATATATTCCTTCATAGTTCTGCTGTGACCTGACCATTTTGAAAGTATAAGTACATATGTATATAAAGTGGCATATTATCACCTAGCTTATGTGCTAGATTAGATAAAAGCTAGTACACAAAAGCACTGTGTACTAAATGTATATATGCCTTAAGTTGTACAAGTTTTAAATTGCTGTTTTTCAGTTTTAGAAACTGTAGGGAGGCAGAGAACTGGGTCAGATAAACTCTTAAATATTCTTCCAGTTTTTCAGTTCTTTGCAAATGTTACTTTCAGGGGCATTTTATTTTATTAGAACAATAATTGACTATGTGACACAGAACATACATAGGATTCTGTATATGGAATTGAGGTTAGAGCAACATGCAAGTGGTATTACAAAATAGTGCCTAATTTCATTGTGGGTAGAATAGCATAGGCTTATTTCCTTTCTTTATTATTGTTTTGACAATATTTAATCAGTGTTACTTTATTAAATGCCTATAATTCTGTTTTTTGTTTTTATTTTTCATGTTTCCTTATAGTAATTATCCATATCTCTACATAGCTGATATATAATGGAATTCACATTATAGAACTGATTTTATAATCTGTTTTACGTATCAGCATTTTTTATGTTGCTATATATTATATAATCTCTGTACTTTTGATTTTGAAAGTTCATAATATTCCATAGAGTTGCTATGAAAATGTACTTAACACTATTTCTCCCAACGTGGGATCCTGTTTTTTAAAAGACTTATCTCTTAGTATGTCCATGATGATCGATAACTAACTCTACCTTTCTCTTCATTGGAGTTCATGCAACATTTACATGATGAAGATAGCACTCAGCCTATGTCTGTTAGTCATAGCTAGTTAAAAAGTAAAATGTTCAATCAGCTGGTTGTTCCCTCTATAGGTCACTCTTATGTGGTTGGCTCTTTGTTTTTATTCTGGTTTGGCCTCAGTCTTCACGTACACACCAATGATTACCAAATAAATTTACTGTAAAGTGGACTATAGTCTAGAAGAACGCTGTCCAGAACTTTCTTCAGTGATGGAAATATTCTATACCCACACTGTCCAATATAGTAGCCACGAACCACATGCAATTATTGTGCATTTGAAATGTGGCTGGTGTGACTGAGGAACTGAATGTTTAATTTTAGTTAATTTAAATTTAAAATAGACACATTTGACTAGTGGCTACAGTATTAGCGGAGATCTAGAAGACTCATATATGTTGTTGATGACTGTGTTTTCTGACTCTGAGTTCAGGGCAGGTGTTCAGACAAAATGGGACAATAAATATTTGTTAACTTGGTAGGATATTTGAAATTGGACATATTCCATTTGATATTAGATATATAGTTGAAAATAGGCATAAACTAAATTATATTTTTTCTTTCATGTAGACTAACACATTATAACTTTAAAAATGTTTTTTTGTGGTAAAATAAATACATATAACTTAAAACTGACCATTTATACCA
Organism: Lepilemur ruficaudatus; assembly: GCA_963574885.1. NCBI lineage: Eukaryota > Metazoa > Chordata > Mammalia > Primates > Lepilemuridae > Lepilemur > Lepilemur ruficaudatus. Next base: position 21,983 of record CAUYRT010064975.1, on the reverse strand, counting down.
TTTTTGAATGTATAGTTTAATGGTATTAAGAACATTCACATTGTTGTTCAACCATCACTACCATCCATTTCCAGAAATTTTTCATCTTCTCAAAGTGAAACCCTCTATGGATTAAACAGTAACTCCCCACTCTTTCCTCTCCCCCAGTCCCTGACAGCCACCATTCTACTTTTTATCTCTATAAATCTGACTATCCTATGTATCTCATGTAAGTAAAATCATACAATATTTGTCCTTTTGTGTCTGGCTTATCTTACTTAGCATAGTATCTTCAAGGTTTATCCATGTTGTAGCATGTGTCAGAATTTCCTTCCTTTGTAAGGCTGAATAATATTCCATTGTATGTATATACCACATTTTGTTTATTAATTCATTTATCAATGGGCATTTTAGATTGTTCCCACCTTTTGGCTATTGTAAATGATGCTGCTATGAACATTGGTGTACAGTATCTGTTTAAGTCCCTGCTTTCATTTCATTTGGATATATACCCAGAAGTGGAATTTCTGTATTATATGGTAATTCCATGTTTAACTTTTTGAGGAACCACCATACCAAATAAATTTTTAATATTTATTTTTCATGATCATCATTTGCTAAAGACTATTTAATACTTTTTCTGGGCACAGTGGCTCACACCTGTAATTCCAGCAACTCCAGAGGCTAAGACAGGAGGATTTCTTGAGGTCAGGAGTTTGAGACCAGCCTGGGCAGCATAGCCAGACCCCATCTCTAAAATAATAAGAAAAATTAGCTGGGCATGATGATGAACACCTGTAGTCCTAGCTACTCAGGAGGCTGAGGCAGGAAGATTGCTTGAGCACCAGAAGTTCAAGATTATAGTGAGTCATGATTGTGCCACTGCCCTCTAACCTGGGAAAAAGAATAGATTCTGTCTCCAAAAAAAAAGACTATTTAGAACTTTTGCTTTGAGCTTTTTTTTTTACTTCCCTTTCTTCCCCACAACCTCAAGTAGTTAATTATTAGAAAATTAAGCCTTAACTGAGTAGTTTTCTACTCATCACATGCTGATTTATTTTTATATTATATAGGCATATATATAATATATATTATATATTAGGTTCAGTATTTATTAAATAAACATGGCTTTTGATGTTCTAAAGATGGTAGGTACTTGATATTCTTGAAATAAGAATATATTGCTTTGTAACTAATAACTATTAATATAAATATACATCTTTAGTGCTCCAAGCTTTCTAAATTTTGTTAAAATAGATGTGATAGTCTTTTATAATATTACAGCCATTCCCTGTGATTTACCAGGGCTAAATCTTATGGTGCAATGCAGTATGGCACAATACAGTGAATAAATAAATAAATGTGGATTTGATTACTGGCTCTGTTGCCTACTAGTTGTGTGACTTGGATCTTCCTCAGACTCTGTTTCCTTATATATAGAATTGGTATGATAATTAATGCCCATCACATAGAACATTAGATTAGATATAACACATGTAAAATGTCTTGCATGCTACTTAGCCCATCCTAAGTACTCACCAACTGTTAGTTCCTTCCCTTATGCTGTTCACAGTTAAATCCCTAGATTAGAAAACACAAGTATAAAAAGAATATGAACTTCTGATTAGATCATAGAAAGAATCATAAAATGTTAGCACTAGAGAGGTTATTAGAGACCATTTCTAGAGGACACGTGCTGAGTTCATTGTTAAGTGAGGCAAGAAAAAAGCAGAAAACATGAATAGGTCATTAATTTATTCTTCCTTTTCAACAATGTTTTACTAAACCCAAATGAAGTAATAAGGTTAAAAGGCATGAGTTGAAAGGCATGTTCCCACCTTCAGTCAGCTAGAGTTCATCTAATGGGGAAATAGGGTAAGCAAACAATTATAATACACTGTGATAAGTTCAGTATAGAGATAAATGTATGTATGTACGTGCAACATAGGATAGGTACTAAATGTAGAATGACAGAATCCATGCCTGTTTTCTGGGGAATGAGAGGCTGGAGCTGCATACTGAAGAATGAATAAGATCAGTGGGTAGCGTCATGAGCTAAGGACATCCGCACAGAGGAAACTGCATGAGCTCCCTGCACATAGATAAGAGATCGTGGCTGGAGGATACAGTGTACATGGAATGAACAGAAAGTGTTAAGGTGAGAGAGGGACAGGAGGTAGCTCATAAAGGGCCTTCAATGGCATAAAAAATAAACTGTATTATAAGGCAATGGGGAACCATTGAAGGTTTGTGGCATGACCACATGAATGTTTTAGAACCTGTCTGAAAGAAGATTGAAAGAACTGAAAAGTGTCCATTGCATTTTTCTGACTAAGAGGTCATTGGTGATCATGGATTAAGCAGCTTAGAAGGTAGAGGATTGTGCTGTGAATGGGAGGTGACGAAGTACACACAGTGAATAGAGAAAATAATTTAAGGGTGAAGTTTTTAAACAGCTTTAATGAGATATAGTTGACATGTGATATAATTCGCCCATTTAAAGTATACAATAGAATAGTTTTTAGTATATTCACAGAGTGGTGTGAGCATCACCACAATCTACTTTAAGAGCATTTTTGTCACCACAAAGATAAATCTTTTTACCCGTTAGCAGTTACTCTAAGGGAGATTTTTTTTTTTAATGGATAGATATTCGACCATGTTTCTGTATTAATTGGAAAGATCCGAAAAGAGGGAAGCATGCCTGACATACAGAAGAGAAGGCATGTATGAGAAAGTTCAGTGAGAAAGTGAAAAGGAACAAAACCCAGAGCACAGTAGAGATAAGCATAGGACAGGAGGGACTGGTACTCCCCCATCTGAGACTGAAGAGTAGGAAGTTAGCATGGGGACTTATGTAAGCAAATGTGTATGAATGAGGTAGAAAGGCAACAAGATATCTTTATGAGGGTTTGTACCAAGGATGAGATAATATTTATAGAAGTACCTAACATAGTGATAGGTGCTTAATAGGTGCTGCTCAATAATTATTTCCTTTCTATGTTGTTTTCCTGTGCTTTCAACAGCAGGAGAGTAAGTATAGAAAAAAGTTACAGAGAGAAGGAGTGTGTGTGTGTACGTGTAAAGAGACACAGAGACAGACACAGGCGGGTTTTGCCACAGAAGTATAGTGACTAGATAAGGAAGATAGGAAGAGGCTGATAAACTGGGAGATCTGTCATTCATTATTCACTCACTTATTCAACAAATATTGGTTTTGTTCAAGGTGCTAAAAATAGAAAAACGAACAAAACAGTCAAATTCCCTTCCCTCCTGGAGCTCACATTCTAATGGGGCACACAGAAAATAAAATATAAAGACTATAGTTTCAGTTATGATAAGTGCTATGAAGAAAATAAGGGTGGGTACGGTGATATAGAGTCACTTGGGGATAGGGCACTATTTTAGAGAAGATGGTCATGGACTACCTCTCTGTCTTCATAAACACTTTCTTCAAAACTTTGGGATTGGAGTAAACCTATGCAAGGACACCCAGGGAGGCAGGTCCAACTGCTCTATTCATGGCCAAGCACGTGCCTGTAACCTCCAAGCTGGTGCAGCCTCCAAGTCAAGTCCTGTTACAGGTATAATGCCAACTGTAAAACTTTCTCTGTCGTCATCTACTGATTTACTCCCCACACCCATCTCTAGGCCACAGTCGTCTTCAAAATCTTGTTCCTCTAAGGTGCTTTAACATCACTAATATTAGTGCATTTGTATATCCCCTTGACTTATATTAAAGCAAATGTAAAATCACAATAATGGTACCAGGATAGATTTGTGCCTTTCAGTGTCCAAAACAGACTAATTTCTGTTCAGTAGCTATATTGTGTTTTTACTTATTTCTATTCACTACTACTCTGGAACACGTATGTGTTTGCACAGTCATACACAGAGGCCAGTTGTCTACATACAGGTCATGTATTTGCCTGCTATTTGGGAAAAGCTCTATTCCTCTTGAGAAAGTTTCTAGAGTGAATGGTTAATACATATGGCATAGTAAGTGATCATAAAAATAATCTCCCTATAAAAAGAGCACTAAACGATAGAAATAATAGACATAAGAAGAGGAAGAGTAATCAGAGAAACAGCCTGCAGCGCATTAAACTTTTATGTTGTTTTTAATTTTTAGAAAACAGCTGGGTTATCAATATATAACGATGTCTGCATTTACATATATCACACACCAGAAAGAATTTTTTTCAGGCAAATATGCTAATCTTTTAGAAAATATCTTGTGACCTCCCCCCCCAACTTAAGGATATGTTTTTATCTTTAGCTGTTTACTCTTCTTTATTTATCTCTTTGGTACTTTCTTTTTCTTTTTTTCCTAACTTTACCATTTTTAAATCTATTTTCCCAGTATTATATATGTCCTTTTATAGACAAAGGGCAAATAAATAAAAGTTAGTAATTTTCTAATTGGTTTGGCTCATTTACTTTTCTTCCTTAAAACGCAATCTTACTAAGCTTTTTTTTGGAGACAGTCTTGTTCTGTTGCCCAGGCTACAGTGCAGTGGCATCATCATAGCTCACTGCAACCTCAAACTCTTGGGTCAAGTGATCCTCCTGCCTTAACTTCTTGGGACTACAGGCACCTGGCTAGTTTTTTTCTATTTTTAGTAGGGACAGGGTCTCACTCTTGGTCAGGCTGGTCATGGACTCCTGACCTCAAGCAATCCTCCCATCTCAGCCTCCCAAAGTGCTAGGATTACAGGCATGAGCCACAGCACCTGGCCTTATTAAGCCTTTCTAACACCATTTCAAAAACACTAAAAACCAAGGAAAGAAGAAATTTCCAAAAGAGAAAAAAATTAGTATATTTGAATTCTGGGTCAGAAATAAGAATAAATATTTTTACTAAGGAAAAAGCCTCTTAAAATCCAAATTCACAAAATAAATACACAAGTGAATATTTGTTTTACAAAATAATTTCTTTTTTTCTAAACGATTTAACATATATACTTCCCTTAAATAACATATTTGGAATATAATTGTATTTATAGGCATTGTTTCTAGAACAGTTCTACGTCCTTTCGGATCCAGAATTCACCCATCAATTCTCATCTAAATGGTATTTGTTATATCTAGAAGTTGAGAGCTCATTGTTTAGCCCTTAGTATCTTAGTATGGAACAGTTTATTGCTGGAATTTAGTAGGTGAGAATTAAGTTTTAAAAATATGTATACGTGTGTGCTCCTATATATATAAATGTGTGTGTGGATGACATTCACTGGATGTGGGAGCACAAAGGAGGACCTTCCAACCCAGATTAAGGAAATATTAACTGCCTGAACATAATCCTTAAGAAATAAAGAGTTAAGTAGGTAAAACAAAAAAAATAAAGGGACATTCAAAGCAGAGAGTATGGCATGGGGGAAGGAGCATAGTAAGGGTCTGTGACTGGAATAAACCATGTGGTGGGTGAGGTGAGCGTAAGAAGTTGGTGATAAATAGCAGTTAAGTTGATGATATCTCTAAAACATATTTAGAAACTATTTATGTCCGTCCATCGTTAGTCTAAGCCACCATCATTATCTTCCCCCAGACTAACATTAGTAGGCCTGGTCACCTTTTCTATCCCTACCTACCTACAATCCACTCGCCACAGAGCTGCCAAAGCGATATTTTAAAACTGCATATCAGATCATGTCACCCCTAGTAACTGAAGAAGTAACAAAGTTCATAATTTGGAAAGGAGAGCTTTATTTCTCATAGAGGGTTGCAGCCTGTGGGTGGCCATTCCAACAGGCTGGTAAGCTGAACCCCTGGCCAGAAGCCAGGAACACGTACTTTGAGGCAGGGGCAATGGGAACAGGAATTTATACTGTGCAGGATGGCCAAATATACATATTTAACAAGCTATAGGAGGAGTCATGAATATTTATGAAAGGAGAAACATGCACCTGTGCAATCAAGCTTTATGTACATGTTCAGAAAACAGCTGCCCTCTGGTGTCAGAAGGTGAAGCAGAGGACATGAAAACCCTTTCTGTGCACGTGCCATAGACTGGTTAAAACCACTCCATGGTTGGTGGTCTCTTATCAGGAAAAAATGCTGGTCTGGATCACGAGATTGGTTTCTGATTAGCTCTTAGGAAAAAAGTGTGATGGCTATTAACAAGGGAGAGGGTATAAGACATGTCTCACTGCCCATCTTGTCATGGCTGGGAACTGTTTTAAGATTTCTGTGGAGTCCCCTTGGCCAAGAGGGGGTCTGTTCAATCAGTGGGGGGCTTAGGATTTTATTTTAGTTCACACTCTCTTGCTTAAACCTTCCTTTTTCACATTAAATATAGAGTAAAATCCTGCTTGGCCTACGTGATCTGGCCCTGCCTACCTCAGTGATCTCATGTCTTACTGTTCTCTTCCTCATTCTTGTGTCCTGTCACACTGACCTTTTTTCTGTTCTTGATCATGTGAAGGTTGTCACTGACTTAGTACCTTTTTATGATAGCTGTTTTCTCTGACTGCCCCAGATTTTCATATCTTGACTCCTTGACATTTATGTCTCAGCTTAAAGATCATCTGAGGCTTGCCTATATACATACACCCAATCTAGTTATCTTTTTGTTACTGTCTTACTTCCTGTATGCTGCTATAACAAAATATCACAGACTAGGTAATTTATAAATAAGAGAGATTTATTTCTCACAGTTCCAAGGTCTGGAAGTCCAAGATCAAGGTTCCACAGCTTCAGTGTCTGGGGAGGGCCTGGTCTCCACTCCCACGGTGGTGGCTTGTTGCCACATCCTCTGGAGCAGACAAGTGCTGTGTGCTCACCTGGCGGCAGATGGAAGGGAACAAAGGCCTAAGTTAGTTCTCTCCAGCGCTTTTATAATCACAACCATTCATGAGAGTAGAGCCCTCATGACTTAATCACTTCCTGCCTCTTGATACCACCACAATGGGGATTAAATTTCAACACATGAATTTGGGGTACATTCAGACTATAAAAGTTATAATTTTTAACTTAATTGAAAGCTAAAGAATGTCGTATCTAAGATACAAATTCTTTAAAATCTGTTAAGACTTGAGAGACCTTGGGCAAAGTCACTTTTCATAAATATTGCATGTGTACTTGGAAAACAAAGTGAGTTCTATAATTTTTGGATAGAGGCCATTTTACAATAGTAAAATAGTAAGAAGAAGTGCGGAAGTATAATTAGTGAATGCAGATATTCTACTAATATTATTGTCCTGTTGTAATATTTGACTTTAAAGAATTCCATACTGCTATTCTTTTTCAATTACTATGTTCTCTTTTTATATTTTTCCTACTTCTACTCTCAAGCCTCCAGTTCTCACTTCTTGTTACTGTGTTAGTATGCCTAGGCAGCACTCTTCCTGCTCCACAGTTTACTATTTCTTAGATGCAATGGCCTACGAAACCAAATAACAAGATTTGGTAGTACTAAATTAAAGGTAAAATAAAAGGGTTTTGATTACTTTTCCAGATACCAAAACATAAATGACAGTAATCAGAACAGTATGTTCTAGTAAAGATACTGAAGTTCAATGAAATAGAATAGGACTTACAGAAATAGACACATTACATATGGGAATATATGATAAAGGTGATATTTTAAATCATTGGGAAAGGCTATCTTATTCAATATGTGATATTAGGACAGATGGCTAATTATTTAGAATATAAGTTAACATAGATCCTTATTCACATTTTAAAGTGAAAGAAATCCCAAATGAATTACATGCATTTGTTTGAAATAAAGACTTTATTAATATAAAAATTGAAACTATAGAACTTAGATGATAACATAGGTGGAGTAATTTTATAATCTTGGAATGGGGAAGACCTTTGTAAGCCTAATATCAAAACTAAAAATTATTAAGGAAATTGATATATTGACTACATGAAAACAGAAATTTCTGTATATCCAGAAAAACAACATATAACAAAATATAGGAACAGGTAATTCACAAAAGATGAAATATAAGCCACATCTGAAAAAGAGTTCATACTCAGTAATAAGGACATTCAGTTTAGAGCACAATAGCATTTTTTGTCCATTAGATTATCTGATTAAAAATAATAAAAATTCCTAATATTGGTGAGAGTATGGGCAAACAGACGTTGTCATATATTTGTTGAGAGTGAAAAAAGGTTAAATCTCCAGAGCAATCTATATCAATTTTTAAAATGTTCTTGCACTATTTACTTAGAACTTTAACTGAAAATAATAATGGATAAAGTGTGTGAAAAAAAAAGTACACTTATATAATTGTTCATAATAGTAAAAAAAAAAAAACAGGAGCAACATAGATGCCCAACAATTGATAAATGCTTAAGTAAATATTGGCAAATCTATACGTGGAATACTGTACATCATCAAAAATATTGTATTGCCATGGAATATTGATCTATATGTATTGCCATGGAAATATATTTTGCCATATTACTGCAAATAACAGATCATATCATAGAACATATAAAATACAACTACATAAGGAAAAGTCTAGAATTATGGACCCCAAAATGTTTATGGTCATTATCTTTGGTTAATGAGATCATGGAATTTTTTCATTTGCCTCTTTTTATATTCTAAATTTTTTTCTCTTTAAAATTAGGGGGGAAAAGCAAACCACAACGCTTTTTCCTTTTTGAGAGGGGGAAAAAAAGCCTCTCCTTGAAAATATGAGGAAGCAATATATGTTAACATGAAGATATGGATACCGACTTTGTTTTTGGCTATTTGGAGGTCTTTTATGATTATTTTTTGGTTTGGGGCTATGTTCTGTCTCCGAAATCATTGTCGCTAGGATAGTGACTCTGTATAATGATCTTCTTATAATTTTGACAGGGATGAGAGAATTTACAATTTAACTTTTTAAAAAAAATTTTTTTTAGTGATTGGGTCTCACTCTGTCATCCATGCTAGAGTATAGTGGCCTGATCGTAGCTCACTATATTTCCTGGACTCAAGCAATCCTCCTGCCTCAGCCGTCCCAATTTCTTAATTTCTTAATATCTCACTCAAAAATCAGAACTCCTCCAATCTCTTAAATTTTTTTTTGTTTGTTATTTAACACTGAGCTATGGGGTTTTTTTCACACATTTTAGCAATTTGAGGTTATTTCTTTATTTTTCCCATCATATTTGAGGAGGAATAGAAAGAATACTTCTCTTTTTAGGAAAAATACTTAGATATCACTATTAATTGTAGTTCTTATTATCATTATCTAAAAACAAGGCTGTTGATCTAAGATTCATGAATTCTAGATCTCTGGGTTTATCACTTAGTTCTACGTATATGTGTTTATATATAATTAAGTACTTAAAGAGCTTTAAAAACGTATTTATCAAAGCAATACATGTTAACTCTAAAACATTTAAATAATCCAAAAGTAGAAAGTAAAAGAATGGAAAGCCCCCATCCCCAAATTTGGACTTTGTTAACTAATGTCAGAGTCACATGCTAACAAGCTATAACATTTCCTATTTGATGTAGTTTATATATATATATGTATGTATAATGTATATATAAAGACTCTGCCACAGAATTCATTGCTCTTTACTAATGCTTGAAATTCTGCCATTAGAGATAATTTGTTTTGTTAAAAATCTTTTTTTTTTTTTTTAATCCTTTCCAATCATTCAGCTGTGAACAGAATAGGATAATAGGCTTTGATAAAAGGGAAAGGACAAACATAGCAACACAACACAGAATCTGCAGTAGCCATTATATAGGAAGTGCCAGGGTATATCCTGGGGTATGCCTGAAGGTTGGAAGAAGGAGTGAAAGTTCAAAGGCTAAAAGATACACTGCAGGTAGATGTTGCTCTGAAACAACTTTAATATGAGCAATATTGTCTATGCTTTTTCATCTTGTGCTTCGCCATAAATACTCCCTATATTTCCTCTGAAAGTGTCATTTTCTCTTTTACTTTTTGTACTAAAGCAATGTTATTTTGTGTTTATGTGAGCTCAGAAATTAAAGTTTTTAATTTCGTTTTGAAAATGGAACTCAGTTCTATTTACAGAGTTGGATAGGGAAAAAGGGAGAGAGAGCCATGATATTGCTCAATTTAAAGAATTTCTATATACAGTTGGTCTCCTAACATGAAAGTAAAACCTGAAAATTCTCCCTAAGTTGTGTTTAGTGTCTGTGGTTGGCTTTCCTTCCAAATTTATCCTTCCAAATGCTGTTTTAGCAATGCATAATCACTCTGAGAAGGTCTGTTTTCCAAAAGAAGCAGCAGCAGTGTTTAAGTTTACATGACCCCAGTTTCATGACAGCAGTAGCAAATCAGATATCTTATCCAAGGAAAAGCATTTTTGGCTTAGAATTCCATCACTCTCGTGGTGGGAGTCAACAGCTCATTTTAGCTCTAACACTGCTGCAGAACATTGGCTGCAGTGAATCTTTCAGAGAGTATAAACACAATTAGTATTTATAGCATTGTTAACATTTGTTAAATAGTTTGGGGGAGTGGTCTGTAAGCCTGTTTTAATCAGGTGGGGCAGGAATCTTGGTTGTGACTGAAGTGAGATTTAAGGGTAGGACAACATAATTATGGTGGTTGTAGCAATATAGTAAATTAGAAGTATTAAATACAATAAGTTAAGATTTCATGCAGCTACAATCCAAAGTGTTACAGAAATAATCCTGAAGCATCTCTGGCCATAAGTGTGTTACACAGATGACATATTTGACATAGTGCAGGACAGGAACTGTACAATGAAAAGCCAAATAAACGGTAAGGATTAGTCAAGTTTTAATTGAAAACCTGCATAAAAAATACCGTAAAATTATGCCGGACTTTCTTTTACATTAAAACTATAATAATCAAAGTTTCCCTTATTCTGTTAAATGAGCATCAAAGTTGTCAGTAAAGCTAATCCTTGTATTTTGCTTGTTATTATGCCTATTGTAGACTTAAATTAGGTGTAACTAAATTATAAATCCAAGGACATAAAGCAAAGTATTAATATTTTTATGATTTTTTTCTTGTATCAAGTACCTAAGGAATCCTGAGCCATTCTGTTATTCTCGTGACTTCTGCCAATGAACCCCTGTTTCCTTCAGGCGCCATCTTCACTTTAAATTAAGCAAGTGAAGCGTAGCCTCAAATCAAGTGACTGAATTTTGTTCTCTAATTTTTAAACTAAATATAAGCTTCTGGAAAGGTTAAGATGAAAAAAGATTGCATAGTCTTCAAAAATCTATGTAAAATTATTTGAAAGTATGAAAAGATTGCTAAATGTTTAGAATAATAACTTTGAATTATTTCTAACAAAGATGAGGAAGTTTACTTAGAATTTAGTCACTGCTTTTAGTTTTCATTATTGGTACAAAGAAGCAACTGAACTTCTATTAGTATGTGGGAAACACTTAAGTACAAATTTTTTTAAATGTTAATTAAATTAGACTATCTTATAACAGTAGACGTGTCTTACCTCTCTCTATCTCTGCTGGTACTGTGTTATTGGATAGTGTGTGTGTATTGTCTTTCAGGCTGTAAATCCCTTAAAGTCAAGGAACATGTCATCTAATTCCTCGCTGTGTCTCATTTCAGTGTTCTTACGCAGTGCACGCTCACAAATATTGTTCAGAAAATAGACTAGGTGGCTCTTACCAAATGAATGATTGGCCATATGACTGCCTCTTTTCATGACATAGTTTAAACATATTTGTCTGGTTCTGAGAAAAAATTTAACCTTCCAAATGCAAAAATTAACTCTCCTGGGTTTTTTTTTCTTTAAGAATTTTTACTATATTTTCTCTACGTTTGCCTCTTGGCATTGGCTACCTCTTTGAAGACATTCCACTTATTTTTCTAAGCAGGCTGCTTTATCTACTCATTTCCAGTAGCCAGAGATGGAGGTGTTTTGAATGAGCACATCAATGTTCTAGACAGAGATACTGTTTGAAGTTATCCATGAACACAGTGCTGCTGAACATTATTGAGTGACGTTTGTTTCTGTTGGTTGTGTCTGCTCTGACTAGCTGGTTTCTTTCAGATTGGCAGCTGGGATTATGCTGTAGTAGATGGACAGCTACAAGCACTGGAGATTGCAGTGAGGCTGGGCTGGGCCTCAATTTAACGTGCCTGGAATGTATGGGCTCAGTCACAAGGCACTAACGGGAAAATCTGTGGGTATTTTCGCAAATTATAATTACTTATGTCTTACCTTAGTAACTTCAATAATATTATCTGAGTAGATATGTCAATAACAGTAGTTTTTTCCCTCTTTAATTTTCTTTCTCCCCTAATTTGTCACTGCATTCCTATTTTTGTAATACATTTTATTTAGCAAGCTGCTCTTTCTCTTTGCCCTTTATGTACTCCATACCATCATGACACGCATATGCCTTCAGTCACCTGATGCATTGAGTGCCTTTTAGAGGAAAACATATTGCTTACTTAAAAAATTTATATGTAATACTAAATTATAGTAAATTATTGCTAAAACTAAGGGATCCTTGGAATCAGATAAAAATAGGAAGTAAGCTCAATATAACAAAATTAATGGTAACTGAGTCTATTGATTTAACAGTTTTGACCAATTTATCAACCAGAGTTGTTCTTAGATGGTTAAAAAATATTTCTGGCTATTGTATTAATAGATTAGTTAAATTTCATGAAGGTACACCAAATATTTGCAGACCCATTTTTAAAATTTTTATAATTTCTTAATTTTATATTTTGTTCCAAAATGGAAATTTTTTTGTTATTTTTGTTTCAAAAGTAATAACATGTTTTGTGTAAGATGTCAAATGGCGTAAAAGTAAGGAAAGTATAAATTTTTATTCTGCCAATCTTTTCATCCTTCCTCCATGAGAAAAAGCAGCTAATGATAGTTTGGAATATAACCCTCCAGATTTTATGTGTATGTGTGTACTCACATAACACATGTAAGTATATGTGTGTCTTAAATACATATATGTCTATATTTTTCCTTAAATGAGGTATACTCTATTAAATTCAGTAATTCAAAATTTTTCTGTCATCAATATCTTATGGACTAGTTTGCATGTTAGGTACATTCAGTTCAACTCACTCATTTTAATGGCAGCATAGTATTCTGTTAGGATAGTTTAAGTAGTTTCTCCTCCAAATTTATACTGTTAAAAGAGTGCTGTAATAACTATCTTTGCACCTAAGACTTTCTGCTTTCATCTGATTCTTTCCATATGAAAGTTCATAGAAGTGGAATCAATGGCTCAATATTTATTTGAAAACATAAATCTGACTTTAATTCTTAAATATTTTTCTCTAATTTCTCAAAATTAAAAAAAAGTTAAGTCTTTCCCAAATTTACGTAGCATCATTTTTGTTCGATATCACTTATTTCTTTACCATATTCCTCTTCTTTGTGGATTATTTTGTATATTTTGCTGATTAAATATCCTCTGGTCTATATTTGAAAATTTATCTGATTGAATTTTAAATATTCCATATCCTAGTATATCCATTACATTTTTTCCTGAAAGACTATTTATCTTTTTACATGTATGCTTTATAAAGTTTGAATTCTGTATTTTTTATTTCTAGGGTACTTTAAATATTTACATTTCAATCTTAAAAGATTCCTTTTAAATAATTTGAGTTAGGTTCATTATGCTATTTTTTTAATTTTGTGAATTTATTGCTCTGACAACTAAAAAATAACTTTGTATTTCTTTCCTGAGGTTAAGAGGGAGTCTGGTTTCTAAATGTTTTTACATGATGCTTTGCCTTTTCTTTTTTTAAACAAGCTAGAAATGTTATTCACATAAGACCATATATATTATGTAAATAGTTTTTTTCTTTTGGGATTTTCATCCCATTTTTATCAAATACATTTACTGTTATGGATCCTCTTTTAGCCTTTGCAGTGATAATATCAGCATTTTTGTCTTTTAGGAATTACATACAAACTTAAACATATAATGATTAAGTTGTCATTTGATTAGTATGCTTTTTTAACTTGCTGATATCAAAGCTAAATTTGAACAGTAGCTCTAAAGGACACTAAGGCTAGTCAACCAGACAGTAAGCTTTGAGTGGAAACCTGCAAATATCCAGCAAGTTAACTTCTTCAGTTTAAGTTCAAATGTCTGAAGGGAAAGATGAAAACTGGCACAAGTAATGATATGACATGTCACGATAGAAATCACTGCATTATCTTAATGTGAATTTTTTTAAATATTGAAAAGAATTAAATCTAAACTATGAAGGCTTATTTGAATTCTTAAATATTTCTTGGTAAAGAGGTAAACTAGAATCTTAAGACAGCTTTCTAGAACTTAATTTTGGTAATGTCAGAAAATTTTAACATATTAATAAGTTATATTTTTTCTTAATTATTTTGTTTCTATTTCCCTATCCCAATTTTTTAGTGTTTTTACCTATAAATATGTACGGAATAAAATGTAATTTGAGAGTTGTGTGTTTAAAATAAGCAGTGTACTTATTAATTGCATCCATATGTTTAAGTTATTTCTCCCTAACCCCCATCTTAAATAAAATTTTACAACATTTATTGTTAGCTACTAAGTGCTGTACTGAGTTAAGTTGTTTCCTCACTTAGATTAAAAACCCCAGTTCAGAGAGACTGAAATAGTCTTTGTTAAGTTGAAGCCAAATACTGTGTTGTCACTAAGCCAAGTCTACTTTCCTTCACTTTTATTTCTTTTCTTTATTTCTTTCTTCCTTTCATTCTATCTAGTATAAAGTAACTATATTCTCTCATATATATATTATCTCTTTTTCTATATATAGCTATAAAATCAGGCAAGTATGCAATAGTTGGCACAAAAAACAATAGAATACACAGCTTGTTGAAAATCTCTTCATAACATTTCCATTTGAAAATCCATTAATAAATTCTCTAGGTAATATTTGAGATGCTGTTTATAAAATATAAATATGTGGTTTTACTGGAATGTCTTGAAGTATTTGCATAGTCTTTTTTATTACAATGTATTTTAACATCTGGAATGCTGCCTGCTGAATTCAGCTTTCATTATAGAAAGTAATAACAGGCTATTTACAGAAATAATTGGGAATTGATAAATAAGAATGTTAAATAATAAAGCAAGCTTTTTAGTAGAAATGTTTAATAGAGTATCTTATTTGATACTAGGCTGCTATGTAATAGTGGTAGTAGTCTATCTCTTAGCTGCATCTTTGCTAAATTATGTTGACTTGTATGATCATTCATTCAATAAATATTTATTGAGTGCCTGCTGTATGCCAAGCCCTAGAAACGCAGAAATACTTGGCAGTCTCTGATCTTAAGGAGACTTATAGTACAATCAATAAGAAAATTAAACCAGTAATTAGAATATTAGATACATCGGTAATACATTGGTACCAGAGGTTTGTGCACATTGCTCTAAGAGCAGTAAGGGAGGGACAGCAACAATCTGGATAAAGTCAAGAAAGATATCCCAGAGGCCAGAGATGCCTGAGCTAAGTCTTAAAGAATGAGAAGGAGAAAACCACACAGAGAAAGGGAATAGAACATATATACAAGGGTTTAAAGACAATATGACAAGTTACATGTCATATTATAGAGTGTGAAGTGGACAGTGGCAGGGGCTAGGTTACTAGTACTATTAATCTTAGTGATGAGTGTGGGTAACATTTATTGAGTGGTTGCTTAACCCTAGCCAGGCACTGTGTTCAGTTGTTGATACATATGCTGTAATAACATCAAATACTTACTGACAACTTACTATGTGCCAAGAACTGATCTAAGTGCCTTATATTATCTCATTTAATCCTCACAACAACCCAGTAAAATACTGACAATTATTATCACAATTTTTAGATGATGAAATTAAGACACCAAAGGTTAAATACTTGCCTGAAGTCGTTCAGCTATTAATAATGTGCGATAATGCCAAGATCTGAACTGAGGCTGTCTGATTCCAATGTCAGCATATTTAACCACATGCAGTGGTGCTACTCCATGATAAAAAATTTGGATGGAAGGATTTTGATTAGAGAAGTCACATAATCAAATTTGCAACTTAAGGATTGGACATCTCATTCCAAGTCTGGGTATGTTCCACCCCTCAGAAGAAATACAAAGGCTGCCAGCTAATGCTTGTATTTTTGGTCATTGTAAGATATTTTCATTCGTAATGTAATCTTGCATTAGAGGTTTAAAAAAATTTGTTTAAAAGCAGAAACACAGCTAGACATGGTGGCTCACTCCTGTAATCCTAGCACTCAGTGAGGCCGAGGCAGGAGGATCACTTGAGGTCAGGAGTTCAAAACCAGCCTGAGCAAGAGCAAGACCCCATCTCTACTAAAAAAAAAAAAAAAAAAAATAGAAATTAGCTGGACAACTAAAAATATATATAGAAAAAATTAGCCAGGCATGGTGGCACATGCCTGTAGTCCCAGCTACTCGGGAGGCTGAGGCAGGAGGATCACTTGAGCTAGGAGTTTGAGGTTGCTGTGAGCTAGGCTGACGCCACGGCACTCTAGCCCAGGCGACAGAGCCAGACTCTGTCTCAAAAAATCAAAAACAAAAGCGGAAACATTTTCTTATTTTTCAGTGAATCTGTTTAGCATATTGTCTAGACTGAGCTCCCTTTAAGATAACCTAAGGCCAAATGTGTTAGTAATTATTGAAGTTGGCTAATGGGTATGTGGGGATTCATTATCCTATTCTATAATAAAAATTTTACATAATAAATGAATTTTAAAAAGCGATCACCTGGAACCAAAACTCTCTAGGTGAAGGAAAATTTGTTAAAAATAGTTTAGGCATCTAATAGAGTTTGTTGGGCTACTGTATTACGAAACCACCTTCCTAAGCCTTATACAGATATAAGGATACCTGCATGTTTCCTGTGATTTCAAACCTCACTTATGCCTTTACATTTTCTATTGCTCTATACAGAGGGCTGAATAGAAAAGTGAAGAAGATAGGGCAATAAACAGAATTACATGAGGGGCTTTTTCAAATCATGCATATTACCCCAGGATTTCCCACTTGACCTTAAGAATCACTGCTATATCGAGACACTGGAGTGTTGTCCTATATCTCAAGTATGTTGGGGCTGAAGAAATAAGATTTACTGCCTTTCAGAGCTGGCCTAGGAGACTCATTTGGTACCTTTGAATAGTAGGTACCAGCCTTCACTGAACACTCCTTATCCTCCCCTGCACCCCCATTTTGCCCTCATCAAGCACTGTGCTCATCTCTGAAGCTTGATTTTTGTCCCCAGCACAACCCTAGATAAGTCATAAAGGTTCTTGGCTAGCTTGCTATTTAATAGGCACTCGGTAAACATTTGTATTGCATAAATGCTATGTGCAAGGTACTGTTCTACCTGCTGTACGTCACTAAAATATATGATATTCCGACCCTTATAGTTGTAGAGACTAGTGATCTATTAAAAGGTAAATAACATTACAAGCGAATCCTGAATCAAGTGTATACTGTAATGAGCAGTATGAACAGGCAGTAAGATTTGGGAAATATTACATCAACAAGGTCGAACTCAAGCAGAGTTTTCAGAGAGGAGTAGAATTCAGAAAATTGAAGCTGAGGATGACCATTCTAGGAGGGGCAGTGAGACAAGAGAAAATGTAAAGCAGAAGTGGCTTATATTTGTGGAAGCAAACCAGCTTGACTGGAAAGGAACACTTGTATAAGAGAATAGGATGAAGGAATAAAAGCTAGAGAGGTAGGAAAGCCTTCAGTGCCTGGCATTAGGCCTTTATCTTTTAAGTGCTGGTGATCACTTGAAGACATTTGATCAGAGAAATATTGCATAAAGGAGAGCTTGGAAAAATTCAATTCTTTAGGCCACATCAAAGGAAGAAACTGAACAGAGGGAAAAAATAGTAAAAAGATTATTATAATATTCAATATTTGAAATTATAAGAAGCCTAGATTCAGAAATGAATGATTAGTGTGAGAAACTTTGAAGTGATTGTGCATAGCGACTGATTTTATGTTAAACAAAGGGGTAAAATTTTAGAATGTTGATAAGATACTGAGCTTAAAAAAATCAGAGCGGAATCTAACCCTTGACTGAGGAATGCTAGGACAAAAGTATTTTTTTCAGATTTTAGATATGTTTATTTTAGGTGTGCTAAGACTGCAGTCCCAACTCCTGGAACAGGGTGGCACAGCATTAGATGAGTGGTGGGCAAGCAAGCCAAGCTTCATCTGTATTTGCAGCCACTCCCCATCATTCACATCACTGCCTGAGCTCCGCCTCCTGTCAGATCAGCAATGGCATTAGATTCTCATAGGAGCGCAAACCCTACTGTACACTGCGCATGCGAGAGACCTAGGTTGCACGGTCCTGATGATCTGAGGTGGTGATGCTAGCGCAGGGGAGGAGCTGCAAATGCAGATTATCATTAGCAGAGAGATTTGACTGCACAATAAATGCAATGCGCTTGAATCATCCTAAAACCATCACCCCACCCCCACCCCAGTCCACAGAAAAATTGTCTTCTATGAAACCAGCCATTGGTGCCAAAAAGGTTGGAGATCACTGTGCTAAGACACACACACAGTACACATAGATGGCCAGCAGGCAGAAATATAGATGGACACTTCATAGGACTGCGCAGGCCTCTGGTTGTTGAGTTGGTAATCTTTCAAATATAAGTAAAGTTTAATGTCCAGTAGAAAAAATTTCCAGAACAAGAAGTTTATTTTTTATTTTTATTTTTTTCATTGTGGACAAAAATTTTTAACATTGATTTTTGCTATGATGCTTTTAACTTTCAGTCTTTTCAACATAAAATAGCTGTACACATTTACATGGTTTTTTTTATAAAACACAATCTTAAAAAAATTAATGATGATTGGTCTTTGCGGTTCCTAGTAATAAGTCCTATCATTTTTTCCACATATTATAAATTATATTCTTATGCAGGATTGCATTAAGACCCAATAGTTCTTAAATAAGGTGAGCAAATAACCATATAAATCCCAAATGGAGCAAAGGTGAACAATTTTCATAATGCACTTTCACCTCATTGAAGTCGTGAAGCTGCCCCTTTTAGATATTTTTCCATTTCAATGTGAAGTAGATTGTTAGGGTTTTATTAGTGGTTTCATTATGTGGCTTGTTAAAAGGAAAAATGGTTTTGATTTCTTCCACAGTTCACGGTTCTCAGATGAGACCCTTTTTCGTAAATCATAGTCCAGGGATGTTTTGAATAACCAAGTGATCTTTAGTAGATGAAATCTGTCAATGCATCTGTAATAAATAAGCATCTATATCCTTAGCTATATTACCAGCATATCCTGGAACCAAAGTAAGATGGTTTTCCTATTCCCTTAATCTACTTACTTGTTTTAAAATCTGAACATTTCCATCATTTGTAATTTCTGTTTTGGATGATAGTTCTGTCCACCAACTTTTTATGACTGCTTGAAGCCAGTTTAAACCAACTATTACATATTCTTCAAATTTGCTTTTAAGTAGTGACTTTACTAGAGGCGACAAGTCTGCACAGCAGCCAAGTGAGATATATCGTTTTTCTTCCTGTAAACTATTAGCATAGGAAGGCAATCTACCACAACTCCAAGATCTTCTATCCTCACCAAATAAGCTACAAGTTCACTTATACTAATCTTTCTCCAGAAAGTTAAAGCTATATTCAGTCTCAAATGCCTGCTGAACAAAACTTTGAGCCATTGTTTCATGGTCCTAAGAAACCTCGGAAAAAACCCACTATATTTTAATGATGGGCTTTCTGTTCGTGAAGAACTAGAATCACTGTATTTAACAGATAGGTTCAACTATCATGGCATGATTTTTCAGGCAAGTGCCCTGCACAAGCCAGTTCATTTTCTTTTTTTGTCATGTCATAGCCCCTACTTCTAGGGGACGGTTATTTTCTGTAACAAGGATTTGGAAAGGGATGGATTGTCTTTCTGCAATAGTTTATCTGGGCTTTTCACTGCTTGTCCAACTGTTCTATTTATGTAAGCAGCCAACTGTTTTAGAGATTTCTTAACCTCCTTCATGTTCTTGTTAGTGAAATTAGAGATCCTTTTTCTAAGGAAGATCAATGGAATGATCCTCAATATTATTACAAAAGTTCCATTTTTTAACATCGAGGGTTTTAGATGCCATAATCTCTTAAATAACAGCATGTTATGGAACCTCGGTGCCTCAGCCCTGCCCTGGCACTGATGAACCACGCCAGCAGCTAGAGTGTCCCTCAGCTCCCTGGCTGGGCCCTGCTCAAGGCCATTCAAAACTCGGGATTGAGAAGAAGTTTAAATTGAGAAAATCAGAGAACTAAAAGAGAACTGGCAGTGAGTGATAAATTCATGTATGGATGAGAAAGAAGTCAGCAAAAGAGAATAAATGATTAGATGAGAGAACCAGTCTAAGCATAAAGGCATTGAAGCCACAGAAAAATCTCTGTAAATTACTTCAGAGATCAATATGAAGACAAAAATGGCAGATGAATTTTAAAAACAATGAAGAAAATCTAGAATTATCAGTTGATCATATAAAATGTGACTATAAAATTTTGAAATCATAGTCATTACCTTATAATCTTATTACATAATTTTCACATTTGAAAAAGCCCTTTCTACTTGCATTTTATTATCAACAATTCAAAGGTTAGTCTAGAAGGAAAACATTTGTGTCTATGAATTCTACAACCTTTTTAGATGGCTTGATGACTTAGAAAGAGAATTGATTATTATTTAACCTATGTGAGATAATACACCTTTTATTTTGTCATTGAGATAGAATAATCAGACTACTATATGGCTTGAAAAAGCCTTTTCCTCAAAGTAGTCAGTAATGTGCCAATTGTATTATATTTTTAAGACTTGTTTTTTAAAAAGTATCAAAAAGAAGAAATTGGGGCCAGGTGTGGTGGCTCATGCCTATAATCCTAGCACTTTGGGAAACTGAGGCAGGAGGATGGTTTGAGACCAGAAGTTTGAAACCAGCCTCAGCATGAGCAAGACAGCATCTCTATAAAAAAATAGAAAAATTAGCTGGGCGTGGTGGCGCATGCCAGTAGTCCCAGCTGCTTGGGAGGCTGAGACAGAAGGATTGCTGGAGCCCAGGAGTTTGAGATTGCAGTGAGCTATGATGATGCCATTGCACTCTAGCCCAGGTAACAGAGCAAGACTCTGTCTCAAAAAAAAAAAAATGTGTTTTTGAAAGTTGTCTCATTATCCATACTCTTAGGTCAAATAACTTACTCTAGATCATACAGTTCATAAAGCATACAGCATTCTTTAAACTTACTGGACAGATTGCATAAAAACCATTATTTAGCCTTCCAAAGTACATTTGCTTTGCTTCCTATACTAGGAATACATATATTCTTTAAGGACAGAAACATTTAATAGTGCTGTATACATAGTTCATGATCATTGAATGCATCAATGAATACATGCTACTGTTTTCTTATGAAAGGTCTTGTGAAGGACTATTAGTGGTATCCCTGTCAAATAAAAATAGGAAATTAATAGTGGATAATGATTATATGTCCTTTATTATGGTTTATTAATTGCCTAAGACCTATTTTCTTGGGGATTAAAAATGAGGAATATAGGCCGGGCGCGGTGGCTCATGCCTGTAATCCTAGCACTCTGGGAGGCCGAGGCAGGAGGATTGCTCAAGGTCAGGAGTTCAGAACCAGTCTGAGCAAGAGTGAGACCCCGTCTCTACTAAAAATAGAAAGAAATTAATTGGCCAACTAAAAATATATAGAAAAAATTAGCCGGGCACGGTGGCACATGCCTGTAGTCCCAGCTACTCGGGAGGCTGAGGCAGAAGGATCAAATGAGCTAGGCTGACGCCATGGCACTCACTCTAGCCCAGGCAACAGAGTGAGACTCTGTCTCAAAAAAAAAATGAGAAATATATATTTTTATGAATTTGAGGGGCTTTATTCATCCTTTTAGCCTGGGAGTTAAGAATACTGACTTGTGTGGGTATTGAAGTAGCCTTTACATATCTTTGCTTCCTTCTCTCCCCTCACCCAGCCTGTAGCATTTATTCATTCACTCAATTTAGGGACCTAACGGTGAAG
>CAUYRT010064974.1:0-80003 GCA_963574885.1 Lepilemur ruficaudatus | reverse complement strand
TTTCCCAGGCTAGAGTGAGTGACGTGGCGTCAGCCTAGCTCACAGCAACCTCAAACTCCTGGGCTCAAGCAATCCTTCTGCCTCAGCCTCCCAAGTGGCTGGGACTACAGGCATGCGCCACCATGCCCGGCTAATTTTTTTTTTCTATATATTTTTAGTTGGCCAATTGATTTCTTTGTATTTTTAGTAGAGATGGGGTCTCGCTCTTGCTCAGGCTGGTTTTGAACTCCTGACCTTGAGCGATCTGCCTGCCTCAGCCTCCCAGAGTGCTAGGATTACAGGCATGAGCCACCGCGCCCGGCCCATATCCAAGTTTTTATATGAAATATTCTACTCTAATAAATGTTGGCAACCTATTCAATCAAAAACAAAAACCAACAAAAAAGGCTATTTATTTTATATCTGTACTTATATACCTCATAAGCATCTCAACATATTAAAAACCAAGATCCTGATATTTCCTCCAGAAGGGGAGTAGGAGTTCTTCCTGATGTCTTCCCTCATCTCAGTTAATGATGTCTATACTCTTCTAGTTGCTCAGGGAAAAAACTCTGGAGCTATTTTTGGCTCCTATCTTTCTTTCCCACTGTATATCAAATCTGTCAGCAATTCCTATCACCTCTTCAGACAAAATTTATCTAGACTTTGACCACATTTCACCACCCACACAGCTGTCATCCTGGTCCAGGCTACCATCATTCTCGTATGGATTACAGTAATAGTCTCCTAACTAGCTCACTTCCTCCTGCCCTAACTCAACAAGCCAGCTGAGTGACACTGTTAACAGTTTGATAATATGTCACTCCTTTGCTTAAAACCCTCTAGTGGCCTCCCATCCCAGGATAAAAGCCAAAGTCTTTACTTTGATCTGACAGTCCTAAACGATCTGACTCTACCTCTCCCTTCAACTTCTGACCTCATCTCCTCTCCCTCTGGTTCTCTACTCCAGTCCTGATAACCTGCTATTGCTTCTCCAGCCTTACGGGTTTTATTTTTGTTTGCCCTGTACCTGGAATGGTTTTCACCTGCTCTTCACTGGTAATCATCTTCTCAGTGAGACTTTCTGGCCACCGATCTAAACTTTCAACATTTTACCCAAACATTTCATAACTCCTTCACTGCTTTTTTTTTTCCTCCTTAGCACTTCCCACTATTTTATTATATAATTTACTTATTTATCTTATTTATTGTGAAACTCACTCACTGGAATGTTAATTTCTTGAGAGATAGTTCAAAGAATAAAAACTCCAATCAGTCACGAATTCTTCTACAAAAAATAATAAAAAGGAAATGCTCCCCAACTCATTTTACCAAGCTAATATGACCTTACAATAACAAAACTCAACAAAGATGCTATGAGATAATCCTAGCACTCTGGGAGGCTGAGGTGGGAGGACTGCTCAAGGTCAGGAGCTCAAAACCAGCCTGAGCAAGAGCCAGACCTTGTCTCTACTAAAAATATAAAGAAATTAATTGGCCAACTAAAAATATATAGAAAAAATTAGCCAGGCATGGTGGCTCATGTCTGTAGTCCCAACTACCCAGGAGGCTGAGGCAGGAGGATTGCTTGAGCCAAGAGTTTGAGGTTGCCGTGAGCTAGGCTGATGCCACGGCACTCTAGCCCGGGCAATAGAGCGAGACTCTGTCTCAAAAAAAAAATTTAAAAAAAGATGCTATGAGGAAGAAAAAGTACAAGCAAATCTCACTTATGAACATAAATGGAAAAATTCTGAAGAAACTACTAACAATGCCAGCATATAGAGGAAAGCCAAGTTTATTCCAACAAATACAAGGCTGGTTTAACACAGGGAAATTAATCAGTATCATTTATCATAGAATCATCTCAATGGATACAGAAAGTTTTTGAAACTCAACATCTATTTATGGTGAAAACTCTTTGCATACTAGGAGAAAAATTCCTCAATCTCATACATCTTCCCAGTGATTAACAAAATAGTGTACTTAATGGTAAAATGTTGAGAGCTTTCCCTTAGTTATCTTTACAATATTGATTCTTCTAATCTATAAACATGGAACATTTCTCCATTTATTTAGGTCTACTTCAATGTCTCCAAAGTTTTATGCTTTTCCTCTTAGAGGTCTTACACCTGTTTGATAGTTTTTATTCTAGACGTAGCAATGATAGTAAGCATCCTTTCCTCATTTCTGACATGTATAATATGATTGCACTTATACAACATATAAAAATAGGCAAAACTATATTATAGTGTATAGGGAGTGCACATACAGATTTAAAATGAAAAAGCTAAGAAGTTATCACTACAAAGGTCTGTATAGTGGTTACCTCTAAGGGGAAGAGAGAAAATTTGTGATCAGGAAGGGTCACATGTTCTATTTTTGACAGAGTGGTAGTTACATGATTGCTTTGTGACTATTTGTTTTAGTACACATTTTATGTGTTTTTTAAAGTTATATTTGACAGTAATAAACATTAAAATTTAAGAAAATAAGAAAGAACTTGCTCATGAAAATGTCTAAGATCAACATCCTTAATGGGTTATTTCTTAGTTTTGGGTTTTGTTATTTTTCCCCCTTTCATTTTTCCTTGGTGATTGTTAGGCTACTCAAATGTTCTAATTATATTCTGGCCATTTATATTTTCCAAGAAAATAGTGCATTTCAAATTTGTAGAAATTAAAATATTTTTTATTTTATTTTTTGTTCTTTTAATATTTTAATAATACTAATGATATTAATACTACTAATAATAGTAAAGCTATTACTAATGATACATTAATATTTACTATGTGATCATTATGCTTCAGGCTCTAAGACTTTTATACATATTAGATCATTTAATCCTCATGGCGATTATATGAGGTAGGTGCCATTATTTTTCCTATTTCATACTCGCAAATAGAAAGATACATACATAGCAGTATCTTACATATATATAAATATTTTGTTGCCTTTTTTCTTTGACTATCATTATTGGAAGTTTATTGGTTGTACTGGCCCTTCTTATAGAAACAATATACTTCCATCAATCAATATACTTTAAAGTACTTTCTATTTTTAATTTCTTACTATTATTCCTTATTAATTTCTTCCCTTTTTGCTTTAGAATAATTTTGTTCACCTTCTTCTAATTTCCTGACATTAATATATTGCTCAATAATTGTAGCTACTCATTTGTTAATCATATAATTATAAAATGCTTTCCATTTATCATTGGCCACAAACAAAAGATTAAAGATTAAAAGATAATGCATAACTATAATAATTAATTCCTTTTTGAGAAAAGTGATATTTTATTTTATTTCATTTCTAAGGATGGTGATGGTATATTTGCTTATTTATCAGTTACTAATAAATTCTAGTGTGACTGCACAGTGGTCAGTGATTGTGATTTGTATAATATCTATTTTTAGAATTAATGACTTTTCTTTATAACTTAAGATATCATCATTTCAAAATAATTCACATTTGAGCCTAAAACAAGGCTCAAATATATATATTTTTTAATCGTGCTATTTATGTAATTTCTCTATATATTTTGTTTTCTTCTTCATCTATCAAAGACTGATAAAAACAAATTTTAAGAACTTATCATTACAGTTGTAGTTTTGTTAATTTCTCCATAAATTTCAAATAAATTCTGGTCTGGGTATTAGATGCTCTATAATTTGGCAATACTATAAGGGTATAACTATTATACTGTACTGTCCTTTTAATTAGTAAATGCAATCAATATAATATGTCTTCTCTTGTTAATGCTCTTTTGCCTTAAACTCTACTTTTTATCACATTTCTATTGCCAACACTTAACTTTTCTTTGGCTTTTTTCAGTGTATTGTTGCTCACATCTTCTTTTTCACTTCCATCCCTTTGTGGAATACGTGTCCTTCAAATCTGAGGCTATTTTCCTTTTAGTAACAGCATATCTATTACTATATTTATCACTGCCTTAGTTACTATATTATTTTATAGTTCTTAGAATTATGTTTCCCCATTTCATTTTTATTCTTTTAACAAATCAAGTTATTTTTTCTTTTCTACCCAGGAATTACATGTTGTTCATTCTACTTTTATTTTATTAGCAATAATCTTTAAATTATTATAAATTATACTTAAACTATATCTCCCCCAAAATGAAGGCAATTGCATTAACTGACTCACTTAGCACATGATTATTTACATCTTTCCCTTCTCTGTTCTAAAGTGAGACTACAAATATTCCCTATTTCTTAGACCACTCTAAATAGAAATGGAAAAAAATAGTTAATACATCAGTAAAAACTGCAATCTTAAACTATAAGTTCTAAGCATGAATCCAGAGGGAGAGATCATTTCATGATTGGGGTGTCCACAATTTTTAAAATGATTCATAAAAAGTCATTACAGATTAAGGATATTTGCCCCTTGGTATGTAAACTGCAAACAGCTTTGCATTTTATACATCTTAAAATTTTCTTTAGAGTGTTTTTGAAGAAATTTGAATTTTTTACTCACCAAAATCAAACCAAGTAAACAGTCAACTCACATAAGAAATAGTATAAACTGTAGGCAAACAAGAACAAGAGTCAACCTCACTAATAACAAATAGATGAAAACTAAAACAATGAGATATATTACCTTTGAACTCAGCAAAGATTATTTAAGTATCTAGTTCTGGCAAGAAAACACAGAAATGGACACTGTTCTTTCACTACTGGTAGTAATTCAAATTTTGGAAAAGTTTCTGGAGGATATTTGGCAATACGTATTAAAATTCTTTAAAATATGCATTACTTGTTAAACCAAGGAAAAGCAAAAAGATTACTTTACCAAGGCCTTTTCACAGCAGGTTTCCTTTGTAAGATACTGATAAATGGAAATTATCTAAATTTCTGAAAGCAAGGAATCTAAAGGACAAAAAGAAATTTTTTTCATTAAGCTTTTTTTTTTTTAAAAAAAAGCATTATGTATTAATAGTAAAGTATTTGGGTTCATTCAACGAGAGGTCTGGCCTTCGCCCTAGGCATGTGGGAAGTACTCTATGTCATAACTGATAGGAATGTTTTGGTTAAATGCAGTGGCCTAACCATACCAGATATTAAGGTGGGCCTGCCATACCCAATAAATAGTCTCAGACTGGAAGCTAGCCATACCAAAAAGACCAACCATGTGATTTAGGGTGTGGGCTTTGGGTCAGAGTGGTATCAGTCAATCTGGAAACTGAGATGCATAACTCACCAATCAATCATGCCTGTGTAATAGAGCCTCAATAAAAATCCTGAATACTGAGACTCGAGTGACATCTCAGATTGGCACACATCTATGCCGGGGGGGTAACATCCCAAGACCAATGGAAGTTTCACATTTGGAACCATCCTAGGCTGTAGCCTATGTGTTCTCTCTTTCTTTGTCTGATTTTTGACTTCTATTCTTTCCCTGTAATAAACCATTACCATCAGGTATGACAGCTCTGACAGAGTTCTGTGAGTCTTCTATGTAATACCTAACTACCAAACATGAGGGTGGTTTGGGAATCCTCAGAACTTGTAGTTAGCATCAGAATTCTTGGGTAGATTTAGTAGTCTGGTGAACAGTGCTCTCAAACCTTGAAGTTTGGCTAACTTCAGGTATATATGCTCCACTGTTTAATAAATACTACTATGTTTATAGGTACTGGTATATCATGTATGTGTCTGAAAGCAGATACTACCAAATATCAGCATTGGTTATATCTGAGTACCAATTATTATTGTTTAGGTTGCCTCTTTCTATGTTTTACTAGATTTCTACAACAAATATTTACTTTGTAATCAGAAGATAAATATTTTAAAAATATGGCTAAGTAGCAAATCCATTAAGCTAAAACCAGAAATAAACCAAAATTAATACTAATATTTAAAACCATCATTCTAGGAACTACAGCACATACTTTCATTTTGAGTGGTAACTGAATAACATCACTATGCACATTCCATGTCCATAATGGTTCCATAATATTTAATAAAGAATAAACAAGAGGATTTCAATAGTACAACTGTCAATGGTGTATGCAACTGGCCTGGCATCCATAATCACTCTTCTTATAAATAGGAACAAATGCCTTACATATACCCGCCATTTATATATACTGAAAACAAAGAACAAAAAAACAGCAAAAAAGAAGGAGAAAGAGAAAGGGTGCAGGATATCCTCAGACTTGAAGGGAACCCTGGGAATGCAAGATTCTGTATTCCTTAAACAACTAATTTTCCTGTAACTTTGATTGTAACAGCTGACGAGCAGAAAATGTCGCATCTAAATACACAATTTGGGATGTGTATTTGTAAAGATGGGATACCAAAATAGATGTGGAAAATGGAAAGGACCAGAGAAAAATGGCCTCAGCTGTATTTTCCATTAGCTACAATTTTATTCCTAATGGAGACATGTTTGGAATTCTGGACAATATAAGTGAGTCTGTTCAAAAATCAATAATGTCAAGCTGACACTATAGAACATACAAAAATATTTCCTTAATGGAATAAAAAAAGAAGTCTGAGTAAGCAGGAGGGGGCAAGGACCAGCACATACCTTCTAAATCCAAGTCCACTACAGGTGGTCTCAAGTTCTTAAATTTAAAGAAAAGGCAAAATTACCAACATGTACACCTCATGTGATAATCAATTACCTAATGTAAAATGCCTGAAATAAATACACTTAGTATGGATTATGTCAGCTCTTCAATTAGGAATAAATTCACGGTCATTTCAAAAGCTGCTTTTAATGGTGTTCTTTGTGGCAACTTCTTTTCCCGTGACACTCCTCATCATCCCACCTTAAGCTGTCGGTCCCCCAACGGTGAACCTAAGAAATCAATCTGCTAATGTATAATTTGTAAGGCTCCTCTGACTAACAAATGGATAATTGATTCCTTCACAAATGCTGCATCCCCACGGACACAGAGTAGAATGAATAAGAATTGCAGAAATCCACTAGTTAGCAATCTCAACATCCACATGGTTGCCTATGTGGCTTCAAGCTCCTTAGTCACAGTCAGCAAGCAAGCCACACTTACGTTGTATGTGTGAAAAGCAAATGTCTGTTCTTTCATACTTGGGAAAAGCCCATTTTACTGCTTATTTTACTCTCCACTGATGATACACCCTGGAGGAAAGAAAGAGCTCCAGCTGGGTTTAGGAAGCTTATGAAAAAACTATACTCAATTGTAGGTTTTCTACCAACCTACAAAACCAAACCAAAAACATATACATTTATTTTTTCACTGACTTATTTTAAAACCAGAACTGGGGCTAACCTTTAACTATAAATTCTCAAATCTTCTCAGTTACTCTTAAGATTTCATCTCTAGCATTAAGTCCTTCTTTGATTCAAGATGAGAAATAAATTTATCAATAAGCAATCTTTAAGTTGGAGAACTTTTGTGAAGTTTTCTTGAAAGTCCCAAAATATGGACTCAGGAAAAGCAAAAGAACAGATGTAAGGGCTCCAGCCTGTTCCTCAGGAGAGCCATCCACTCAGTGTCCCTTGGCCTCCCAACCCTTTCACTCCTGAGTACCATGAAAACCAGCTGCTGCCCACCCTCTACACTGCCAACTGCTCTCCCTAAGGTTGCCAAGAACTTCCTGAGACTGAAGCAACGGGAACTCTTCCAGCCTTACCTTCCCTGACTGTTTTGTGACAAGTGAGCCTACTGACCACTGCTTCCTTGCAACCTTCTCTTCTCTCGCAGTGACAACTGCATTCTCTATTGTTGAGCTTACCATGATGGGCTATATAACAGCTGAGTAAAAAATAGTAAACAATAAAGACCCTTTTTGTTATTTATGGTCCTAGTGCTAAATACATCATTCTTACCTAGTATATCAGTTCCCTCCCCCTCAAAATAGGCTATTAAAACATGTACTGTTGTATATTATTTGGGGGAAAATTAATTAGTAACAGTAATTACAATATGCTTCCTTGAAAGAAAATGGGGGGAGAGAGGACTTTAGATCTCAAGTGAACAACCATGACAAATATTAGGAAAAGGGACTGAAAAAAAAAAATCCTACAATAAAAAATGATGGATACACTCTCAGTCTGACTTCAAGGCAATATTAAATTCTGGATATGTTAGAAATGCTAAATAAATGAAGATTTTTAAATCTTCAACACAAAAAACAGAAACAGTGTTTACCAAATATATAATAAAAAACTAATTCAGAATTAAAATAATGCAAAGGTAAACACTGAGTTTAAAATGACAGAAACAAAAATTAAGAAGCTGAAAATTTCAGTCATCATTAGCAAATACAAGCATCATATTAATTAACAGAAAGCTAGGCTGCTGGCTTTCACTTACAAGTGAGAAGAGATGACAACCTTCATTGAAACAGTAAAGCTATCTAATGTTTTCATACCAGGGATAGATAATGAATAGGACAGGACCTGCACACTCTTCTGGTGCAGTTCACCACTCCTGTGACTTCAGAAGTACACTAGTTTCTCAGGTGACCTCGCTGTCCTGCCCCTGAAGAGCTGAGAGTCACCACTGTGTTGGCAGCAACTCCTCTTCCTTCCCACTTCTGTCCCCATTCAAAGCCAAGGTAAGATATTTAAGATTTAAGGGATGTAGATTTTTAAATAACTACACTCAGAATTGAATTATGGTAACACCTGGGAAGAATCCAAAACTACACTTACAAAGTAAAAAAGAATTTTTTTTGAATATTACAAATATTAAATTTGGTCACAGTCATTCAACCAACAAAGCGTTGTTTGCCTGCCCTCAGGTGTACCTCTTTTTCTATTCCTCACACGTGTGTATGTGGAAAATACACACAGGCCTCGCTATGCTCTTGCTCAAGTTACCATTTATGCCAACTGACGAGAAGAGGAAGGTACTTGCAAGGAATGAATCATCCAAGGTATACAAAGGAATGGCTATTCATTTGTATGAATAGACTCCCAAGTCTATTCATTAACACAACGCAGAGGTCTTCCTGAATGACACCACCCAAATGGCTCGCGGAAGGGCACCAATGCCTTCCTAGCTTCAAAGCCAGTGGATGCCCTTCAGTCCTGATTGCTTTCTAGAACCTCAAACTATTATCCATTGGCTTCTATTATACCCATTTCTCCTCATTTCCTTCCTGCCTTACTAGTCACAACTTCTCAGTCACTTTCCTAGGCTGCAATTCTTCAGCCTGCCTCTTAGATAGCAATATTCACTGCACTCCAGCTCAGGGCTCTCTTCAGAACTGTATCTTCATATTCAACTCCTACTCTACAGGTCTCTATCTACTAGCCATCTCCAGAACCAGTACCACCTTCTGTAGTCTCAATTTCACTGAATGACTGTCAGTCCCTGTAGACATCCAAGCCAGCATACAAAGAAAGAGTCACCCAAATCTATTTTTCTCCCTTACACCCCATATAAGCAGTCAATAGTCTGCACTTACATAAACCTAGGTGGTATAGCAAAGGGAAAAAAGAAAAGAAATAAAGAAAACAATCAAGAGTCAGTAAGTCTTATCATTCTCTTTCTCTTAATACCTCTCAAATCTGTTCTTTCCCATTGCTGTAGCAGATGGCCTCTTAATTGATATCACTTTCCTAAACAAGCCCCATGTGCATGTTCCCTGACACACTCTAACTTCCACACCCCATTCTCCACACTGCTAATCTCAAAGCCAATCTTCAAAAACCAAATTAGAGATGCTGTTACCCTGTTTAATGCACAAACTCCTTAACATGGCTTTCAAATAGAGCAGCCATACATCCCAGTTCACCCTTGTTGTGTCTGTTTGTGACTGCTGTCCAGGTGTAATTATTAACAGCTCCCTTCTCATTTTCAAGTCCTGGTTTGAATAATAAAATACATGGTCATCCTACTGATAAGGTCATTCTTCATTGTCTAGTTGCACCTATCTCTCCAGGTGCATTTCCAGCCAGACCCAAAAGATCCAGAAGATTCTAGCCATCCTGTTGTTTTGAAATGTTTTCTTTTACTCTGTATCTTTGTCTTAGAATAGCCTGTGCACAGCTTCCTTCCCCCACTCCCCAAATTCCTGCTCTTTCTGTAAGATTCAATGTGAACATCTATTGCTCTGTGAAGGCGTCTAACTTCCTTTTTGCGGGATGAGATAGCCCTCTTGTATGTTCCTATATCTCTCTCTAACGGAACATGCCCATTTCAGAATAATTCACTTTTAAAAAAAAAATTGTATTGATAAAATATTTGTACATATTTATGGGGTACATGAAAAAATTGCAGAGTGATCCAGTCAGGGTATTTAGGGTATCCATCACCTCCAGGATTTACCATTTCTCTGTGCTAGAAACATTTCAAGTCCTCTTTTCTAGCTAATTTGAAATACATAATACAATACACTGTCGTTAACTATAGTTATCTTTCTCTGCTATCAAACATTAGAACTTATTCCTTCTATCTAACTATATGTTTGTACCCACTAACCAACCTCTCTTCATCCCCTCTCCCCTACACACACACCCTTCCCAGCCTTTAGTAACTATCATTCCCCTCTCTACCTCCCTAAGATCAACTTTTTTAGTTCTCACATACAAGAATATACAATATTTATGTTTCTGTGCCTGGCTTATTTCATTTAACATAATGACCTCCAGTTCCATCCATGTTGCTACAAAGAAAGATTTCTCTCTTTTTTATGGGAGAGTAATATTCCAATGTGTACAGATATCACATTTTCTTCATCCATTCATATATTGATGGACACTTAGGCTCCATATTTCTGCTATTGTGAATAGTGCTGCAATAAACATGGGGGTGCAGGTATCCCTTTGATATACTGATTTCCTTTTCTTTAGATAAATTCCCAGTAATAAGATTGCCAGATTGCATGGTAGTTCTATTTTTAGTTTTTTGAGAAATCTCCATATTATTTTCCATGGAGGCTGTACTAATTTACATTCCCACAGTATAAGAGTTCCCTTTTCTCTGCATCCTCACCAGCATCTCTTATTTTTTGTCTTTTTAATATTAATAATAGCCATTCTAACTATGTTAAGATAAGATCTCATTATGGTTTTGATTGGCATTTCTCTGATAATTAGTGATGTTTAGCATTTTTTCGTATACCTGTTCGTCATTTGTATGTCTTCTGAGACATTTCTATTCATGGCCTTTGCCCACTTTTTAATGAGATTATTTGTTTTTTGTTGTTGAGTTCCTTATATATTCTAGATATTGATCCCTTGCTGAATAGTTTGCAAATATTTTCTCCCATTCAACAGGTTGTCTCCTCACTCTTTTGATTGTTTCCTTTGCTGTGCAGAAGGTTTTTAGTTAAATATTGTCCCATTTATCTATTTTTGTTTTTGCTGCCTGTGCTTTTAAGGTCTAGCCATAAAATCTTTGCCTAGACGAAAGTCCTAGAGTGTTTCCACCTGTTTTTTTTTCAGTACTTTTATAATTTCAGATCTTACATTTAAGTCTGTAATCCATTTTGACTTGATGTTTATAAATGGTGAAAGACAGGAGTCTAGGTTCATTTTTCTGCATATGGCTGTCCAGAGCATGTCCTTTCTCCAGTGTATGTTCTTGGCGTCTCTGTCGAAAATCAGTTGGCTATTAATATGCGTATTTATTTCTGGTTCTCTATTCTGTTTCATTGGTCTGTCTCTTTTTATACCAATAACATGCTGTTTTGGTTGTTATATCCTTTAATATATTTTAAATTCAGGTAGTGTGATGCCTCCAGCTTTGTTCACTTTGTTCAGGATTGCTTTGGCTATTTGGGCTCTTTTTTGGTTCCATATGAATTTTACAATAGAACAACTAACTTTGTTGCCTGTCTCTGGCACTTAATTGTGAGCTTCATGAGAACAGAAATCAACTTTAAACTCAATAGCTGGCACAGAAAAGCTCAATGAAGCACCCGAAAGAATGAGAACCACAGTCAGTCAGAGTCTGAGGGACATCTCATGTAGACAGTAAACACGTAAATGAACAAAAGCTCTGTAAAAGATAATTGAAGAGCAGAATAGATAAAAATAGAGAATTTTGTTAGAATGTTATTATCTTAAAAATAATAAAAATTTTAAAATATGGTATTGCCTCAAAGTAAGTTCAATGGAAAGAGTTAACTTCTGACATGCTCTTGCTCTTTTGGGACCCAAGGTTTGCAATACTTATTATCAAGCTTGAATAGCTGATGAAGAGCTGACAGCTCACATGTGGCAATCATGTCCCCCTGCTACTAACTATATTTCACAGTTAAAATGAATATGCAAGAAATGTGTCTTCTTATGAGGTTTTAAAGACAATCCTACCTTGCTAAGACTGAATTACATTAATTTGAGACTCTTGAAGTGATAATCTAGCTTTTACCAGCAGCTGTTTCTGCTGATAGAGAAAAAATGCTTTCTTTATCAGTATCAAATCATTCCAACTTGAGAAGTAATTAGGAAATTTAAAAAGCAGCGAAGTTATATACTTTCCATTTTGAATAAACAGAAGGGGCAAGTGGTAAAATGTGGTATAGCTGAGTATATGTTACATTTAATATTTTTCATGATAACATGGCTAAAATATCCTTTTATTCCACAAACTACTGATCAGTTACTATAAATTTATACTTTTAAAAGTTCACCTTGTTTCTATAAGCTGAATTCTAAGTGGAAAGTATTTATTTGACTAAGTTACATGATAGTTAAAAATTGAGCATGCCAATATTGCTATTTTAATCTTCTGAAATAACTGCATATCTGCCATTTGAGGTGATGTCTACTGTCTAAAATGATTACCTTAAGGTGTACAGAGTGCACTGCTTACATGTATCTCCATACAGCCCTAATAAATATTTTCTAAATTCTACAGTAAGAATGCTGTTTGATTGGAAAAAAATAAATTAGGTATCTTTAATTAGCTACTTAAATTTAACTTCCATTCTAATGATCTAAACTCAAATTAACCTATTAGAAAATAAATGTCCTTGATTTAAACTCTAATAACCTAAAAATAATCTAAAAGAAATAAAATGGGAATGAGAAGTATGAAAAGCTTTGAGGAAGAGTCATCTTGTTTGGAAAGAAAATAATTTTGCCCACCCCATATATCATCACTGTTTTAAGTTAACAACTAGAGCTTAAATTTTCTACATTTATGAGAATGTTTATAAATCAGTCTTTGCTATTCATTAAAACATTCCTAAATACTTTTCTTAACTTTTAAAAATACCCTCTAATGAAGAATTTTTAACCACTTCCCCCATAAAAGCACATTGTGTTTGATTTAGATGCTGGAAACTTAAGAGACTGTAGGTAATGACCAAGTGTAGCTTCATTTGACCCCGTAAAACCCTAAGCTGCTATCCCTACCTGGTGTCTGAGACCAACAGCTCTGTGTACAGCTGACTGGTAAAAGGCTCAGACATTCACCCTGCAGCTGTATCCACCAGGATGGTACAATCTCAACAGAGGCAGGGGCCCGGAATGGCCTTTCCACCTACAGAAGACTTGCTAGATAGACATTCGTTTTCTAAATCCTAACAACCTTTAAAAGCACAGGGAGGATTTGGAGGGGACTGCCTCCTAAGAAGCTGGCATACTGCTGATTCCTAGAGCTGTTTTCCTTTTGTTAAACGTCATCTTCTTCCTGTGTCTGCCACATCCCCATGGACAATGGTAGGAGGCTGGCTTGCACATGACACCAGTAACCATGTACTCAAGACAGTTATTCAGAATCTAGGCACTCAGTAAAGCATAACCTCAATAAAAGGAAAAAGATAGGCTTTCGGTGCACATTCCCTCTTTTATTTATACACCAGGGACTGTGCTGGATACCAGGTACACAGTGGTGAACAAAGTAAATGTGACCTTGGCCCTTAGTAAGCTTACAAATCACTGAAATACTGTTCAAGTTTAAGATGTAATAGTTGCCGTCTGGGCTACTGCAAATCCTGCAGCTGTCCTGTGCAGCGAAATGGATGAATAGCAAATCTAGAGTTGGAGCTCTTTTTTCCCAGGCTTGCAATGCACACATCCTATTGCTACTAAGAGAAAGTTAAATTTCCTTAACAGTTCAGATGAACAACTTGGACAAGTTGCATTCTGGTCTCCCCATGATGCCTTGAATGTTTGTCTATGGTACTAAATTTGGCAGGTAAGACAGAAAATTAATAGGACCATCTATATAATCAAAATCGGTCTCAGTGAAAGCACAAGGAGCCAACAAAGCTTCTCTTTCTGGTATTCACACTTTCAACAATGAATTGCTAAGCACCTGTCATTACCAAACATAGCACCTGGTTCTGACGGCACTACCAAACAATCCATTTTACTGGAATACAACTGTTAGAAGGATGTTAAGAGGATAAACATTTTTTCCATAAATAAATAACATGAAATGAAATACAACTCAGTTTTCAAAATGGTGACAAAATGTGTGAAATAACAAAAAAAAATTTGTTCTTAAACCAAGTAAATATTTTTATTGCTTTTATATATATCCAACAAAGACACAAAAGAAAGGGTGATACAAAAAGGAAAGCAGAGTTACCAAGTCATTGGATTATTGCACGGGAATAATGAAGAAGAATAGTTCACTAATAATTTCATTTAACAAAGAGCAACTAATATTACCAAACACCCTCCATGATATAAAGAAAATTTAAGAAAAAAATGAACAAGCATGGCCTGAATTCAGGGTGTTTGGGTACAGAGTCTGTGATCTCAGACTTAGAACACATCTCTATTTTATAATTTAACACATTACATTACAGATCATTGCTCAATGATGAGTTCCACAACTGATCTGACTCAAGAACAGGGCCTGTGTTTTATTAATCTTATTAATCTTCTATCCCTAGAACATCATTTGAGACTGTCTGCTGAAGGAATAAGAAGCAATTACTAAATGATTACCAAACACATGCTCTCCTATGTGGAGTAATCAAGGATGGTGTCACAGAGAGGATGAGACACTGAGTATTTCCATAGGCAAAGACAAGAAAGCACACACCAACAAGAGCAAAAGGACAAAGTCTGGATTCAGTGCAGGCCACGAGGTGGGGGAACACCATTAGGGCAGGCAGCTGAAGGCCTGAGTGCTGCACAGAAAAGCTGCTTCATTCCACAGGCATCAAGGAGTCACTTGAGTGTTTTCAGTGAGGGGAGTAACAAAATCCCAGCACTACTCCAGGAAGATTGCTCGGCAGCTGTGTGAACGACAGATTAGGAGACACACAAGGCAGGGAGATCAGTCGGGTTTTATTGCAATAACCCAGGTGAAATCCAATAAAGACTTTAACAAGGGTGGTGGCAATATAAAGAATGAGCAGAGGAAAGAACAAGCTAAAAAAAGAAGCATCAAGAAGATATACAAGGAATAATGGAGGCAGATGACAGAGGACAAAATGTCACCGAGATGGAAGTAAACAGTGGAAGAACAGAACAGGGCCTTCTGAAAAGATGACATTCATCAAGGGCCTGGAGAAACCTAGTCTTAGCAACTAAGCAGAGCGACTTTTTCTTGGGTCCAGTATTTAGCTTAAGAAAAGGGTAGGAGACTTTACCTTGTCTGGCACACTAGACCCCAGTGAAAAAGAAACAAGGACTTCAAAAAGATGAGTTATCTAATTAAAAGGCCTGTTCCATTGGCAGGACCTTCTCAGGAGCAGTTCAGTGCTGTCGTTCTGTGGAGCCAGAACTCAGCAGGGAAGGAACAGTGCAGTCTCTTCAGTTCCAACATGATTCACAGCAGAGATGTTTTCATACATCACACAACCCCACTGATCTGATGAATTATTTTAAATAATAATTTAGCCCAGAAATAAACATGTTTTAATATCCAAATGGATTTGCCCCCATGATGCTTAGTCCATAGGGTGTCTAACACTACAATTCCAGAAAACAAAATTCTATTTTTCACAGAGAACATTCCCTAGAGAATATAATTCATTTTTTCTATAAAAGTAAGGCAACAGAAATGGGATGGTCACCCCGAGACTATATAACTAGAAAGGAAATTATAAACATATTATTATTCTTTAATTAGATCTTAGAGGGCTACCCCTCAGGCTGTCCAAATCCTAAGGATCTGCCATGCCACACCTTCAAAGACAAATTTCATTAACAAAAGCACTCAAGAAAGCCAAACATAATGCAAATCCATGATGGCTGCAGAGCTACCTGAACATTTCACCAGGGCCCACAGATATCCCTGGTTAATTTCTCAATCTACAAGTTAACGATGCTATTAATAATAAAGGAAAAATCTGTTAAGAGTAAAGATGTTCTTACTTATTTTTCTCACTTTTATTTTTGACTCAATAATAGCAGCAAAGCTAACACATTCTATTTATCTAAAAACTAAAAATTTAAGAAAATAAAGCCCTTGTTTTCCACAGGTTAGTAAAAATTACTTATCTAAAAAGGGCTACTTTAAATAACTGAGACCAACTTATTAACCAAAGAGAAAATGCCTAATTAACTTTTCCAACATACAATGAAGACCAACCACTTAACATTTCACAAATTCAGCTGTACTTTCACCACAGAAGTTATTGTTATCATGCTCTCCAGCGTAAAAACACTGCTTTATCAATTCTCTATTGAATCTATTCCCCAAGTAGGCTGTCCTCTCTCAAAGGTTCTCAAAAGTAGCATCTTTGTAAATCAAGTTGCAATGTTTTTACATTAAAAAGAAATTCCTTCTTGTAAACCACGTTGCAATGTTTCTACTACATTAAAGAGAAATTCCTGAAGTCAACTCACTAGACCCACACTGGAATCCATTTTACAAACCTAATTACCTAAGCAAGCATGTTCTTAAAACTCTAAAGACTAAAACTGGAACAATACAGAGAAGATTAGCGTAGTCCCTGCACAAAGATGACATGCAGATTTGCGAAGTGTTCCAAATTTTTTAAAAAATTCTATGTGATAAAAGATACCCATTCCTGCCAAATACAGGACCTTAACAGAAACGCAGCAAAACAGGTGTGTCACAGAAGTTTACCTTTCCTTCTTTTTTCCTTCTTTCTTCCCTGCCCCCCTTTAAGTTTGCATGCCCTATATACAATGAACATTATTAAAGCCAACCATATGAATACATTTAAAAAAGCAGTTCTCCTTCAAGACGTGTAGTAAATGCCTGCAATCAGATTTTTGGCTTGATCTGCCTTCTGATAACGGCTAACATTTACTGAGCCCTGCATTACATATTTTATATGTATTAGCCCATATAATTCTCAAAATTGTCATATAAAGCAGAGGTGTGACTATAACCCACATTTTATAGATGAAGAAAGTAAAAGAGAAGTTAAGTAACCTGCCCAAGCCAAGGAAAACGGGGCAAGGGCTGGCAGGCAGGCATCTGACCCCTAGCCTGCACCCAGCTCTCCACCACCCGCCGCCTCCTGCCTCAGGACCACAACCTGCCACCTCCACAACCCGGCCAACCAGCCTGCCAGACATCAGTGCCCTGTCGGCGCTTCATCTCTACTCATTCCATCACCCCTTCTCTTTCTATATCCTTTCTGGGATAGTGGATTCCAGCAATGCAATCAAGGCAAGGGCCGAACTGGGGCTAAGGGAAGAAAATGGGAAATTGGTAGGTGCATGGGGTTGCAAATTTTTGTGTAATTTTTGTTTTCTGGCAAGAGAAGAACTTCAGTATTTGTCATAAGATCAAGAAATGAATTCTTCCCCTCATAATAAGAATATTTCTTGAAGAAAGGTGAAAACAATGTAAAAAGCAAAACTTTAATACTTTTAGAAGGAAATACAGAACAACATCTTTATAACTCTGTAGGAGCGAAAAACAATTTTCCCTCAGAAGATACAAAAAACACAAACTATAAATGAGAAGACTGATCTATATATACATTTGCTGCATTAAAATAAAGATTTCTGAACTGAAAAGACAATAAATGGGAAATTAAAAGACAAGCCATGAACTAAAAGACAATTGCCACTCTCTAAAGAAGGAGTCGTGTTCAGATTTTCCACGCTGCCACCCTGCAGGAACACTCCCAATTCCCTGGGCCAGCACCTTTATCTGTATTGATCAGACTTTTAAATGCTTTGCCACACTGATGGATGTAAAATTATTGTTTTACTTCACATTTCCCTGATTACTCTGTGATTACTACAAAAAATTGAAGATCTTTTCATACGGCTACTGGGTATTCGGTGTTCTGAGAACTGCCTGTTCATATTGTTTGCCCAATTTCATTCTGGATTACTGGGGTTTTCCTTATTCATCTGTAAAAGTTCATACAGCGGTAAAGTTCACACTTAAAATATTAAGTTAGTGGGAAAGTGGATGTTTTTCTAAAAGTAAATCAATGGTATTTTAATAGTAGAAAGATTGGCAAGTGTTAAATTTGACTTGCTGGTGACTTCCTTCTGATTTTGAGCCACCCTGATCAATGTTGTTACTTTTTCAATGTTGTTATTTCTGCTTGTAAACAATGAACTTTTTTTTTTAATTTCAGTATATTATGGGGGTACAAATGTTAAGGTTACGTATATTGCCCTTTCCCTCCTTCCCCCTCGAGTCAGAGCTTCAAGCATGACCATCCCCCATACGGTGTGCATTGCACTCATTATGTATGTATATACTCATCCCCTCCTCCCCCTTCCCGTCAACAATGAACTTTTTAATTACAAATCAATTTAGAACTTTACGCATATACTGGCAAAGTATATGAATTAACAATTCTCAAGAATGAACAGCCTCATTAGTAACCAGAAAAATACAAACAAAATCAATAAATTCCCATTTTCTAGAGTCCTAAGTGGCAATGACTTTTTGAATGATAACAGCCAATGTTGGTGACGGATATAGTGATATACTGGTGATGGATATAGTGATATACTCTCAGACAGTGCTGGTGAGAATATAATTCCATATAACCTCATTATAGGGAAATGTAGCAGTCTGTGGTAAAGCTTAAAAATGTTAATAGCATCTGACCTTGTGGTTTCACCTCACAGAATTTATTCAAAGGAAAAAGTCAATCACCAGATTCCTCACTCCACCCAAGGATATCCTTCTCAGTACTGCTCCCAAATTTAGCATCATTCACTGAAAAGCTGGCTCCTGAACAACTTCAAGCAGTAACAGATCTGCATCTCCGTCACTGACCAACAAAAAGTGCCCAGAGTAATATATTAATTTTTTTCCACTACAGTAAAATGGAAACTGATTTGTAGACTACTTCACAGGGCATTTAATTCTCTTCCTCTGAAATGAAACTCCAGGCAACCAGTGATCTGCTTTCTGTCACTATAGATTTGTTCATATTTTCTATCATTTTATATAAATGCAATTTTATACTATGCAGCCTTTTGAGTCCACCTTCTTTCATTTAACATGATAGAGATTCAGCCATGCTGTAGCATGAATAAATAGTTCCTTCCTTTATTGATGATTAGAATAACACTATTTAGATATACCACATTTTATCCTTTCACCTGCAAATGGACATAAAGAATTGTTTCCAGTTTGGGACATTATATAAATAAAACTGATATGACTGTTCATGCAGAAGTCTTTGTATGAGAATAAAAAGACTAGAGTATGTGGTAGGTGTATGTTTAATGTTTTAAAAACTTGCCAAACTGTTTTCCAAAGTGGTTACACTATTGTACATTTCCACCAGCAGTTCCAGTTCCTCCACATCCTCATCAACACTTGGTATGGTTAGTGTTTGTAATTTTAGCCATTCTAATAAGGTATAGTTAGTAGAATGCATTATTTACTTAGTTTTAAAATTATTTCTTCCTTGCTATAAATTAAATGTAAGTATTAAAAAAGCTCAAGTGTTAAGATTTAATAGCTGCCCCTAGAAGTAATGGATTTCTTCTTACTAGTAGTATAAAACAAAGACAAAGGCAATCAAATGATAAGGATATTGTGGAAAAATTTCATGTCTTAGATGGATGAAAAATATCCTTTTAAGTATCTATGTATCCTAATATCTCATGGATTCTACTAAATGAAAAATCATTGGGAATTACAGCCAAAGGAAATAATTTCTAGAGAAGGCTAATAAAACAAAGCTATTCAAACAGAAAAATAAAGCTTATTCAAGAAATAAGTATAT
The DNA here is from genome assembly GCA_963574885.1 of Lepilemur ruficaudatus. Lineage (NCBI taxonomy): Eukaryota > Metazoa > Chordata > Mammalia > Primates > Lepilemuridae > Lepilemur > Lepilemur ruficaudatus. The sequence goes on along the minus strand of CAUYRT010064974.1, from coordinate 59,973 downwards.
ACTATTATTTTGAGACACACCCTGTCGCGGTTCCCACAGACTAAAAAGTCCATTATTAACAAAATAAATTCAATAAATTAAACTATATGCACAGATATTCATACCTTATCTATACATAAAGTCCATGCCTTCTGGTCCATGACATGTTTTACCATCATCCTTCTGGTTTCATTTCGTTCCCTAACACTCTAAGCTCCAAAGTCAGTCACCACAGAGACACTCCCCTGAAAAGAGTTCATTCTTTTCCAACTCTGGTCCTTTGGCCAAACCTGCCAAATAAGTCTTTCTCATTGCATCTCACCATCCATTCTTTCCTCTCCAATCCCCTATTCTCAAGTTACTAGGGGATAAACAAAACATATATATGTAGATTAAAAAGTCTAAGATAAATCTTCCTCCCCTTTGGTGATGCCCTGTTTCATAAGAAGAATGCATCACTCTGTCTGCTTCCGCTCTAACAACCTGAAAAATGTGCATTCACCTTTCAAGACTCACTGTAAATCTCACTTGCTCTGGGTTCCCCATCTCCCACTTGCAAAATGGAAGACTCCTCCTGAGTCTCCACCTTCCTCATAATCCTTTTAATGCTCTTACTTTGCGATAAGCACCTGAGCCCCAAAGAAAGAACCACCAGCACTGAGAGTATCCTCTACTGCAGAATAAAATCCACAGGCTTCAGACAGCTAAGCCCCAGGCTACTAGCCAGTTCAGAGTTATGTTCCGAAAAGTTAAAATTACTTCAACCCTGACTTTGAAATATGTGGAATCCAGGGTAATTTTATTCAGTGAAGACATATTTTCAATTTTAGCTATTTAAGAGATATATGCCCAAATGCAGTTACCACTAAAGCGTCAGATATTACAACATTCTGTAAATATGACACTTTAAATGAGAGAGGCAGCCTTAACTCTGAATATGTTTTCTTAGCCATTTTGGTGCGTAGATGCCACTGAAGTTATCAAGCTACCTATAAACACTTAATCCACAAACTTGAGATTATTTTTTAATGCAGAAAATTGGAAATATGACTTTCCTTGGCATCATTTATCAGAAGTTAGAATGATTTCTATTTAAGTAATTCTCAACTTGTTTGACACATCTCTTATCACTCAATATACTGAGTCCAAATATAGAAAACAGGTTCTTTAAACACACAAGAATCTGAGACCTGTCAATCAGTCTTAGACAAGTATTACAGGCACTGGCACATTTGCACCAACAATGTACCATTTTGATCATATCAAAAGATACATGCCCTGCTTCCCAATTAATGATGCCACATCTAAAACAGCATACTACAGATGGTATTTGCTTCAGGTTGACAAGAAAGTACCACTAGACTAATAATAGGAGAAGATTTCTTTGTTCAAGGATACATAGCTTAAGTTTTTAGACCTGCTTCAAAGATTCTTTTCAATGAATAGTCAACCTAACATCACACTGGCCACATGAGTAAGCCCCAAACAGCTGGGCTGTTCAGGGGAATAAAGAATGTATGGTATCTGTATTAACTCCCAAAGAAGCAGTCATGTCCCTACATTTCCCCATAACATACATACAATAATCCTGATGTAGGAAAGCAAGATATAAAACTCTGATTATCTAGAAAAGTCTAGATATACAGAACTTTTCAGATTTGGAACTTTGTATTAGTTAAGCCAACTTCTATCAATCTTTCACTTCTATCAATTCACCAGCTTTTATACTGAGCACTGAGGATGCAGGGATAAATTACACAAAGAAACTGCCCTTAGGAAGTAGCATTCTATGGGAAAAACAATACTGTAGCAAATAATCTTAACAAATGTACAAGTTCAAGAAGTAGAGGTGCCACAAAGGAGGAGATGGTTCAGCCACATAAAGGATAAAAGAGGTGTTTGTGAATACTAAATATGCAATTTAAGAAGCTTCAAGGAACACTAAATTTTCAGGGATTATATTGGCAAAGAGAGAGAAGAGAAGGAAGATGAGCATTTCTTTTGCTGAAACATGAAGGTGATTGATCTTCCAAACAACATTTATATATCAACACAAAGGAAAGAGAAAAGAGGAGCTGATTTATATTAGAAATAAATTCTTCTAAGCCAAAGGAAAAAAAAAAGCAACAAAAGGTCAGGAGTGCAGTCTAAAAGATAGATAAGTCCCAAACTCCATGGAGAAAAATGAAACCATGATCATTCACAGATGAGGAACCAGTCACAAAAATATCCTTTTAAACTCAGGTTAGGGAAGTGATCTCATAAGAATGTCTACCTACCTGAGGGAGGACTTGAATATACCACGAGAGGAGGGCAGATGCGTGGTGGGCAAGGAACACATAACCAGAACAGCTCGAGCCCAGTTTCCCTCAGACTGCCTTACTTGGCCCCTTTTATATCTGCAATGATCTTTTGAAGTTTCCTCAGCTTCTAAATTTTGATGACTTTATAAATTTCCTACAGCAACTAGGAAAAGTCTGAATATATATTAAAAACTTAAGTATTGCTGAATAAAAGTATTACTTTCCAAAAGTAGGATTTAAAGCTCAGATTTTATGTTAGTTAACTTGGACACCCATAACAAAATACCATAGACTGGATGGCTAAAAGAACAGAAATTTAAATTCTCAAAGTTTTGGAGGCTGGAAGTCCTAGCCCAGGGTGCCAACATGGTCGGGTTCTGGTGAGGGCTCTTTTCCTGGCTTGCAGACAGAAGCCTTCTCACTGTTTCCTCACATGGTGGAGTTGGGGTGAGTTCTCTGGTGTTTCTTCCTATAAGGGCACTAATGTGAGGACCCCTTCTCATGGTCTCACCTAAATTTAATTATCCCACAAAGACCATATTTCCAAATACCACCACATTGGGGGTTAGAGCTTCAACATATGAATTAGGAGGGGAGCAATTCAGTCTATAGCAGATCTTAATATAAAAAATTTCTAATTATAAATCCAATGGAGAACCAAAGGTTGAATAATACACAGGGGAACAGAGATCTGACTCCTAGAGGCCCTCCTGAAAGGTAATGACAAAAAAAATCACCAGTTCCAAGGGTATGCTTCAAAATGATATTATCAGCCAATATATGTTTCTGGGTACCAAATGCCACAGAGAAAAGAGAGAAGGGAGGAAGAAGGGAGAATAGCAGCAGACATGCACCCTGCCCTCCAAGACTTTAAATGTGAATGCAAAGCTGGAGCTGACATTATGAGGGACCACTAGAAATAGTAGTAATACAGGAGTTCTGAGAAAAGAAACACCTCAGGACAGCAATCTAGGGGAAGGACTTCCTAGAAAGAATGGAGCTTAATGGAAAAAGTACATTCTAGAGAGAAAAAATGTGATTAAAAGCTTAGAAACAAATATGCCAAAGGCAATATTTAGAAGGTGGTGAGTGAGTCAACATAACTAGAGAGAGAAGAAACTAAAACTAAGATTGGGAAAGTTAGGTTTCAGTCACATGAACAGAGCCTGGAATGCTCAGCTAAAGAGTTAGGACTTTATGTGGGAAATAATGAGGAGCCATGGAATGTTCTCAGAGATATGATGGTTAGACTTGAGGGAGGGTAACCAGAAACAGAGAGAACTATTAGAGAGTGTTAAAATTCTACAGTGTGAGCTAGCAACTAAGGAATAGAGTCTGTCAGTCTAATCTCAAATCTAAAAAAGGAATAGAAATACCAATAGATTCTGCTATCTGGAGTTCAAGGAGAATCCTCAACCCACCTGTGGTGTTAGGGTACATACTGGTTTTCTTCCAGGGTTCTTGGCTCATAACTCCCATAGCCCTTGCTAAGGTCTTTTGTTATAATGCTGGGTATGTTAGGCCTCAGAAAACAATCTCTCTGACCTTCTTCTGCCCTCGTATCACCTGCTGCAAGGATGGATTCTAATCTTGCTGACTGGGTCCTAAGACATTAATTCCAGAGAGAGTCCTGCCCCATACCCTGTCTACATGGTTGTCCACAAAAGCCCAAGAGGGCTGGGTTTCGAGAGCTTCTGAAAAGCTGAACATGTGGAGGCAGACAGGAAGGTGAACAAGAACTCATCCATGTGCTAAAAGGACGCAACACTCCAACTCCATGGGGACAGAAACTCCTCAGCTCGCTCTGGACCCTTCTAGACCTCACCCTGTGTATCCCTTCACCTGGCTCCTTGTTTGTATCCTTTAAGATACTCTTTGTAATAAACCAGTAAACATAAGTAAATGTTTCCCTGACTGCTGTGGGCTGCTCTAGCAAATTAATCAAATGCAGAGAGTCAAGGGAACTTCAATTTGAAGCCAGTCGGTCAGAGTTCTGGAGGCCTGGACCGAGGACTGGTAGGAGGGAGGAGTCAGTCTTGGGGACTGAACCCTCCATTTGTGGGACCTGATGCTATCTCCAGGTAGACAGGGTTGGAACTGAAACAGAGGATGCCCCACTGGGGTCCGCTGCATAGTGTGTGGAGAAAACCCCCACAGTAATCTTCCCTGCTGACTGTTGTGGTGGGAGAGCAGAAGAAAAACACAATTTGAGAATTTTTCCCAGACCACCACCTCTGTCTCAAAAGATTAATTAAAAATTTGATATTTACCTTAACACAAAATGCCTCTAAACTCCTGTTTTGTTTATCCCTTTCCTTTTGTAATTGTCTATTTTATAAGTATTTATCCAACATCTCCTGCTATGGCACCTCACAACAAAGCCTTGTTATTTTCTATTTCTGGCAAAGAAAGAAAAACAAACAAAGGTAAACAGTAGAAATTCATGTTTATCAGTGGAGTTCTTTGCTTTCCCACTAGCATACTTAAAGGAATAAATATTTAAAACATATGGCATAATGCTCCAAAATACTCGACAGACAGATGGCACAATAATTTGATAATTGCTTCAAAGTAAGTACTCTTAATTAGTGAGTCCAAATTAATATGCTTAAACAAAGTGGAGGCTATTAAGGAGAAAGTACCTGCAGTCATGTGCCACATAGCAACGTTTCAGTCAAGGAGGGACCACATATACCCATATACCATGGTGGTCCCATAAGATTATAATGAAGCTGAAAAATTCCTTTTGCCTAGTGACATTGTCACCATTGTGACGTAGCAACACAGCACATTATTCACGTTTGTGGTGACAGTGGTACAAATAAAACTATTGTGCTGCCAGTCGTATAAAAGTATTGGACATACAATTATGTACACTACATAATACTTGATAATGACAATAAACGTCTATGTTACTGGTTTATGTATTTACTAAGCTGCACTTTTTATTGTTATTTTAGAGTGTACTCCTAGTTATAAAAAAACTTACCTGGAAAACAGCCTCACGCAGGTCTTTCAGAAGGTATTCCAGAAGGCACTGTTATCACAGGAGATGACAGCTCCATGCATGCTATTGCCCCTGAAGACCTTCCAGTGGGACAAGATATGGAGGTGGAAGACAGTGATGTTGATGGTCCTGACCCTCTGTAGGCCTAGGCTAATGTGTGTTTAAATTTTAGTTTATAATAAAAATTTTTTAAAGTAGGAAAAATTTTAAAGTAGAAAAAAGCTTACTGAATGATGATATAAAGAAAGAAAATATATTTTTGCATAGTTGTTCAATGTGTTTTAAGCTATGTTATGTTTTACACTTGAAAACTTAAAATGTTTAATATAAATCTAGTGTAGCCTAACTATACAGTGTTCATAAATCCCACAGTAGTGTACAGTAGTGTCCTGGGCCTTCACCTTAACTCACCACTCACTTGCTGACTCACCCAGAGCAACGTGTAGTCCTGCAAGATCCATTCACGGTAAGTCCCCTATACAGGCACACCATTTTTTATCTCTTATGCCATATTTTCTTGTGCCTTTTCTGTGTTTAGATATGTTAAAATACACAAATATTTGCCACTGTGTTACAATTGCCCACGGTATTCAGTACAGTAACATGATGGACAGGTTTGTAGCCCCGGAGCAGTAGGTTATACCACATAGCCTACATGTACACTAGGCTCTACCACCTAAGTTTGTGTAAGTAAACTCTGTAACATCTGCAGAATGACAAAAATCACCTAATGAAGCACTTCTCAGAATGTACCCATTAAGCAACATATGACTATACTATGATTCATGGCATCATATGAGCAAAAATATCATGCGGGAATTTAAAAAGAATCTGAGACCCTCTAAGGACTTTTTAAGTCATGTTATTTTATTCTGTGAGTTAAGTAAAATTGAACTTTATCCATTAGGTTAACATAATATCCATTGAGTTAACATATCTAAAAGTAATCTCAAAAAACAATTTGTGGCTAAAGCATTTTAATTAACATATATGCCGAATATTCCTTCAAATATACTGAAATCTGAGTATCAACATGTACAATAAAGTATCACCTGAGCAGCTGTCATTCTTGATTAACAGAACAATCACAGACACAGACATAGTATGACACAGAATCCTATTAACCTTTTAATGTAAGCACAGAAGAATATATAGCCATGGGAATAACTTCCATAGCATGATTCATCTACATAAAGATCTCTGAACAGGACACCAAAGTAGGAAATTTGTTGGTATTTAGAAGTGAGTAGCAGAAAGGGTTGTTTCAACAGACAAGGATTTGCTCAAGATCAACTAAAGACACATACAGGTATATGTAGGTATTCGTGCAAGTATGTTACTGAGGTACAACTTATACTGAATTAAGTGGACAAATCTCAAATACACAGTTTAGTGATTTTTCACATGTGTATATACCTGGGAAATCATCAAAGACAGGATATTTTCAGCACTCCAGAAGATTCTCCTGTGCTCCCTCCCAGGTCAAATCATTATTTGACTCTATTACTATAGTTTAGTTTTACCTTTTCTTGATCATCACATAAAAGCTGTCATACACATGTACACATTCGTGTCTGGCTTCTTTGGCTGAACATTAAGTCTATGAAATTCATCTACGTTGTTGGATGTACTGATAGTTTGTTCTTATTAATTACTAAAATGTACCACAATTTATCCATTCATTGGACATTTAAGTTGTTTCCAGTTTGAGGCTCTTATGAATTCAGCTACAATTAACATCTTCTATATGTTTTGGGGGAACATATGCATTGCATGCATTTTTCTTGAGTATGTATTCAGGAGTGTAACTGCTAGGTCATTAGGCAGGGATATGCTTAGCTTTAGTAGATTCCACGTAACAGCATTTCTTCTGAAATATTAATGGGAAAAGAAACACCTTTTTGCAACATACAGAATGATTTGTTTAGTTATTTCTTATTTTATATCACATATATTTAAGGTAAAGTTAGATACCCTCTAGTACAATGATTCCATCCCAACTCAAATACCAGAATCACCTGGGAAATCTTTTTAAAAGAGTGATTCCTTAATGTCCTATACTCTGCCAAACAAACTCCTAACCAATCAGTAAGGATTAGACACAACCACTTCATGACTTTTATTACCAGAATCAAAACTATAAATGTAATGAATGGGTTAAAAAGATACTTCATGAGAAAATAAAAACTGTTATGTAAATGTAAGGTATTATGATTTTATTTAATTTTAATTTGTTTAAATTAATTACCTAGAAGACAGAACTAAAGTCAAGAGTGTCCATTAATTTTTTTAATTTTTTAATGTTTGTTTCTCTGTGTTTCTAATAAAGAGAAAAGTCCTTGACTAACTATGGCAACCATTGCACTCAAAGAAAATTAGCAAATTCAAGTCAGAACAATGCTTTTGGAACTGAAAAGAATCCCTGTTTAAGAAGAATGATACAGAGCCCTACAAAGCAACCACATCATCAGAAACAGGAAAACAAAGGGAAAATCTCAGAGGTGAGAATATGAGATTAAGACTCCTCTCAAAACATACTGAAAATCTGAAACTTGTCACTTGAACACCATATACCTAATATGACGATGATCATGAAGAAGCCATGGCCTTATGAAAAACTTGTCAACAGCAGACTATCAACTGCTTGGGTAAATACACAAAAATAGCACCAAACCATCTCCTCCCTACCCAACCCCTGCAAAAAAAAAAAAAAAAAAAAAAGTGCAAAGCTATAGAGAGCTTAGTTTTCAAAGACGTCACATAGGAAGGACTAAAAAAGAATTGAAGAAAGATTTGGGCAAATTTATGGGTGATACCATAAATTACCTGAAAGAGGATGGACGTAGGATATACCTGACATAAAATTGACATCAGAGAAGATATAACTGAAGGCTTATACAGAGTAGATACAAGGACTGACTTTTGGTGATGGATGCCCATGCACCTTTGCAAGCAAGCACTGTCATTTCTATACAATATTACAAAGACTTAGAAGCAGAGAATCAGAGAATCATTAAACTGGAGGAAGACATTTAAGAGACCACACAGGCAAACTCTTTTCTAAAGGTGAGGAGGCACGCATAATTCAACAAAAAAGAGCCCCAGCACAGCACCAGCTAACACATTTTAATGGATGGCAACTGAAAGACCAAATGCTTAGGTCATCAAGATGCATGTCCAGTGTCCAGAGGTAAATGAGGGAGGGTCAAAAGTTTATTTCACTTGCCTGAAATGGATGCTAAGGCAAAACAAGAAGCCACACAACTTGCCTGATGTATCAGTATGATTAGAGCACACACTGCCCTTTCTGGACTGCTCCAAAGAGTCTGTCATCAGTCGGTGGTTCCATCTCTTTTAAGCCAAACAAGGTATCCCTTTTCCTTTCAGCTTCAGAAACTATAGTCTCCTTTATAAACTACACAAATACCTTATGATGGCACTTTCAACAAGTGCTCACAATTTCTTCAAAAAAGTAGTATCTGTCCCCCAAAATAATCACCTTTTTAAACCTAAACGTTCATACTCACACAACCATGGACGCTCTTGATACTTTTAACGTAGACCTTAAACACCAAAATCAAGCTTCAAATTCAACAGTTCTTTTATCCTCAATGATTCCAAATCACAATTAAAAAAATAAAAAGCCTGGTTCTTTGCTTTCAATCAATATAATCCCAAGAGTCCAAGCATCCAAACATTCACATAAAATATTTTAACTTTATGTAGTTAGAAGAGATAAGCTGATCCAGTAAGGTGATCAATAAGATTGATCTCAGTAAGATGACAGGGCATGTACTTACAACTGACATTACTCACCAAATGAGGGGGTGCATACTTTAGGATGCCACAAACTCCCAGAGTATAAATTAGCACCATTATTCACTAACAAAGCAGCATTTTTTCTTTTAATAACAGTTCACCTAGATATTCTACATTGTTACAATGTAAAAAAAAAACACAAAAGAGTATTCTAAATGCTTAATTTAAAGTCAAATGGATGATTATAATTAAAGAAATATAATTAAACAGATTTATAAAAATGGATTTTTACACGGAGTTTATATTAAATATATAAGATACCCAGTTAAAATAATGTATATATTTAGACCTCTTTCTTTTCAAGTCACCTTTAAAATTTTTAGAATATACAATGAAGTTCAGATTTATACCCTTAGCACTGATTTAATTGATAAAGATCCTCTTCATACTGTCAAAATAAACTGTTAAAACTAATATTCTAAAGCACATATTCTTCGCATGAAGTTTAGCCATATATTATTTTATCCCATATACTTACTACATCAAACTTCTGAGTGATGTTCCCTTGGACATCAAGTAAATAAACCTTGCCATAATGTGTGCCCAGTGCCAAAAACTGTAAGAAGAACAAAGAGGTAGATTACTGTACTATTAATACACAATTAGCAATTAAACCATTTTGAAAGTCAAGATGCTTAATGTATAAATGATCTGCAATGTCTCAGAAGATATGCATTCCTTGGAGAAGGCTTGTTTCCAGTGTCAGGGAAATAGAACAGGGCCTATTTTATTGTGATAGTGCAAGCTAGCTGTCAGAATGACTCATGAGGACCCTCATCTACTGACAACTAATGGTGTGTATGCAGTCTGTACACAATGCCTGATGGACTGAGGCAGTAAATTAAAAATGCAGCCGGGAGAGCACGACCAACCTACAGCTGAACTCAAAGTCAGAAAGGAATGATTAAGAAACTCCCCCTAATTTATGGCAAATGTGTAAATCTGTGCTATCATTTAAATTGCACACATGCACACAAACAACAAAATATTTTTTAGATTGAAAAATCCAAGCCATATTGAGGTACCAAAAAACTCAGATATATTATGCTAATAGTTAGCTTTAATATGCCTCTGTAAAAGTTAATGTATAATAGTGAGTGTCAATGTTTATATTCTAATGCAAAAAAAATTCTTTTCTGTCATAAAATAACTTGAGCTACATATTCATTTTATGACATAAAACTAGTTCACAACTCCCACACTTTAATTCTCTGCACTAACCCTAAGCAAACCAGAAGAAACTTTAGAACTACCTAAAATATGGCATGAGAGTTTTCCTCTGTTTTATTTCTTTAAGCATCACTCAAATAGTCCACAATTCTCTGTATTTCATTGCATGTGAACATGCTTCAATGCAACCCATAATGAAATGCTCAAATTTACAGACACTACTAAGCGTTTCAGTCAAGCAGCACAATCTTTAAAAAATAACCTTACAGAAAGTCAAGATTTAAAAGGATTTATCAAAATGGAATTGCTTAAAATGAAATTTCAGTTCAGGCACTTAAAATATGAAGCTACATTAAAGAAGAGTCACAAAAAGGGAAAGAAGGGGTTCATTAGAAATTCATCCCCTGCAATGCCTTTCACTCCTGCAAGGTTGCCTTTTTTCAGGAAGAAAAAAGTCCCCAGGGTAAAAAATCAATACTGGTTAATAAAACATCAGGTGTGCAGACATAACTAGGTATGACGATTCCGCTGCACAGGCCTGCCTGAATGCACCAGGTGCCATGACGATTAGTCATCCAGGGCGGACAGCAAGCCTGGTGAAAAGAGGATGCTTGGGCACTGGAAGGGAAAAGAGAAGAGGTAATTCTGGGGGGAAATTAGTCTGAATATTTAAACCAAATAGGAATGTTTCCTCCAGAGCAAAAGAACATTCTCATCAGAAATAGGGGACTCAAATGGTTGTAATTTTATCGCTACTGTGACACTCTGACAATATTTAAAGAGAGAAACACCACACATGATATGAACTAACAACAAACAATACTCCATTCTGAGGCTATCTATGGTAAAAGAATGGGTCTTAAAAGCTCACAGCTCCCCAAGTATCTCACAGTATTGATTCTCCTCATAAATAGTGTATTTAGTTTGTTAGGAAACCAAGGCAGATTGGATCCTTAAAATACTTTAATACTGTGTCATTCTCTGACCCCTCTGTAAAGGCTATTCTTGAACTTCTAATTACATTTTATTTTATAGAAGGTTTCGAGGTTCTATACAGGGTACTTCACCCAAATATTAATTCCTTCTCTTCATTTTTTTTTCAAAATTACTAGTTTTATTCATTTAACATTGAAGATAGAAAGAAAACATAAAATAATTATTTTGATTTTATAGTTTCATCCTAAAACTACATTTACGTTAGAATATTTTCGAAAAAGAAATTCAGTGATTTGGTTTTATGATCTTTTGTTTGGGAAAACATTTCATCATTTAGATTAATTATTGCTACTTCCTTTTAGAAATAAATATGTGCTCTTCAAAAAAAGTTTAATAAACTGATCATATTTATTTAACTACTAAAATTATGGATGAGTCATATATTCATTTGCTAATGCTTTTGACTACTTGAAATACAACAAAAAATGCAAAACTGGCCACAACTGTGATAGAATATAAATACAAATGCTTCAAATTTTACTCTTCTTCCAGCCCATTACAAGTCTTAAGCTTCTGTAACTATTGACTTTTGTTTCAAAGAATAAGTATAATTTCATTAGTCCCTTCCATATTGAATTATAGAAACTTGATTCACTTTATAAACTATCAGATTGAGCATCCCATTCTTTGGAATCCACTAAGCACACCTGCTTTTACTTTGAACTTTATGTAAGCAAGTTAAGTAACTTATATGTGTAAGTCCATAAAGATTGGGCTTTTTGTAAATAAACAAGTAGAAGAGGTGGTAAGCAGTCCTTTGGACATCACAAAAGAAATAAGAAGTAGTACATTTCAAATTTGGTCAGCTGCCTAATATCATCTACCTTTCTCATAGTGTCTTACAGTATTCAAAGCATTAGAGCAGACAGTGCCTTCAATTACTCATGAGGAAATAAGTCTGGGAATTGATGAGATTTCCCTGTAAACAGTCAATGAGTGGCTGAGTTAGGACCAGGATCAAAAGCTGAAATACCCTCAGTTTGGATCAGAATCATGGCTTTCAGACGAAGAAGACTGCATGATCTAAAAGTTAGCATTGACTACCATTTGCAACCCCCATGCTCTTTGGCCACATTGGTTTAAGAACGATGTTAATAAAGTTTGACCTCTAGGCAGACACACTTTGTTCTCCCTTTCATTCACGTAGTGGTACACTCAACCAATAGACAAAAAGCACTGTAACATGCTTAAAGAGCAAGCACGACTTTAAAAGGTTATGGTATTATGGGGGAAAACAGATATTAAAAACTGAGTAAGTACAATTAAATTCAATGAATATGCTTAAAATAGAAGTGTCTCTAAGACCCTGTGGAACATAGTAGGTGCCAACTGTGCTAAACTTTGAAGGAGGAAGTGGAAAACAGACACTGAGGCAGAGAAAATAGGTTTGTGGTAAGGACCTATTTAAGGCAGAGTGGATACAACTTCCTCATGGAGTAACATAAAAAGCAGGAAAAAAAAAATCAAGAAATTATAAGCAGTTTTATAATGGATGAAGCATCTAATTCATGCCCAGGGGGAGAAACAGGTGATGAGACTGAAAAGGTCAGCTAATAAGAGGCATTCAAATATTTATGGAAAGATGAAAGGCAGGAAAGCAGAGGAAAGCAGGGTGGGTAGGTCCAAATCATTAAGACATCAGGAAGCCAATAAAAAATTCTAAGAAGGAGAATTACAGGATCAGATTGGAATTTCTGGAAGATCACTGTAGAAGTGTCATGAATGGACTAGAGTGAAAGCAAATCTAAAGGAAGACAGACTAGCTCCTGATATGCATGTGCATTAGTTCCAGGGAAAAATAATGAATGCCTAAACTAACAGAAGAAAGGCGCTCCGGATGGGAGTGGATTCAAGTTGAAGAGGGGTTGTGAGTGAAAACAGCCAAGTGTCGCTCCCAGAGCACCACACTCATGGCAGAAAATGGTAAGACATACACCAATTTTAGAGGGGTCTTCAAAACGCTCATGGAAAATGCATATTATGAAAAAACTATGCAAAGATTTCAAAATGTTTTGCTCCAAAATAAACTCATACTAACACATTATAACATGTCTGAACAAGATCTAGTTTGAGGCATTAAGAAGAGTAAGACCAGTTTAAAAAAAAAAAGCCCCTAGCACAGCAACATGAATTCTGCTAAAATTGAAACAAGAACACTTCAGTAGAAGAATGGCAAAATCACTGATCTTTACAAAATGTTTGTGGAGACAATGCCCCACAGAAATCAGCAGTTTGCAAATGGATAACTCATTTTAAGAAGGGAGGAGACAATGTTGAAGATGAAGTCCGTAGCAGCAGACCATCCACAACGATTTGTGAAGGAAAAATTCATCTTGTTCATGCCCTAATTGAAGAGGACCGATGATTAACAGCAGAAACAATAGCCAACACCACAGACATCTCAATTGGTTCAACTTACACAATTCTGACTAAAAAATTAAAGTTGAACAAACTTTCTATTCAATGGGTGCCAAAAACATTGCACCCAGATCAGCTGCAGGCAAGAGCAAAGCTTTTAGGGGAAATTTTAAACAAGTGGAACCAAGATCTGGAAGCAATTCTTCAAAGAATTGTAACAGGAGATGAAACATGGCTTATCAGTATGATACTGAAGAAAACGCAAAATCAAAGCATTAGCTACCAAGGCATGGAAGTGGTCCAGTCAAAGCAAAAGTGGACCAGTCAAGTGCAAAGGTCATGACACCAGTTTTTTGGGGGATGCTCAAAGCATTTTGCTTGTGGACTTTCTGGGGGGCCAAAGAACAGTAACATCTGCTTATTATGACAGTGTTTTGAGAAAGTCAGCCAAAGCTTTAGCAGAAAAACACCCAAGAAAGCTTGACCAGAGAGTCCTTCACCATAATGATGCTCCTGCTAATTCCTCTCATGAGATAAGAGCAATTTTCAGAGAGTTTCAGTAGGAAATCATTAGGCATCCACCTTACAGTCCTCATTTGGTGACTTTTCACTCCTTTTTGTTTCCTAATTTTTTTTTTTTTTTTTTTGGCAAGAGTCTCGTTCTTATTGCCCTGTGCTAGAGTGCCGTGGCATCATTACAGCTCACCACAACTTTCAACTCTTGGGCTCAAACGATCCTCCTGCCTCAGCCTGCCAAGTAGCTGGGACTACAAGCACGTGCTACTACACCCAGTTAATTTGCCTGTTTTTAGTAGAGACGAGTTTCGCTCTTGTTCGGCTGGTCTCAAACTCCTGAGCTCGAGCGATCCTCCCACCTCAGCCTCCTGGAGTGCTAAGATTACAGGTGTGAGCCACCACACCTGGTCTTGTTTCTTAATCGTAAAAAGTCTTTAAAAGAGCACCAATTTTTCTTCAGTTAATAATGCAGAAAATACTAGAATGACACAGTTAAATTCCCAGAACCCTAAGTTCTTTAGAGATGGCATAAATGGCTGGTATCTTCACTTACAAAAGTGTCCCGACCTTGATGGAGCTTCTGTTGAGAAATACAGTTTATTTTTTAAAATTTTATCTTTCAATTCCATTTTTCCATTAACTTTTTGAAGTCCCCTCATATACAGGGAGCAAGATGTTAGTGGGCCTTACATATCATATTAAGGAGTCTAGACTTTAGAAGATGATGAAAATCATACAAGAGTTTTATAATCTGTATTTTCAACAGATCATTCTGGCAACCAGCTGACAGATGGTTGGAAACCATCAGTGGGAAAATCAGAGGCACAAGAGATTCCCCTATTTACCAAGTGCCACAGGAAAAGATGGGGGCCTGAGTTAGAACAAGGGTGGTAAGAAAATCACTAGGACTTAGGGAATGGCTGGGTGGAAGGGGAGGAGTCATCTTTGACTTAGGTGACAAAGTAGATAGTGATGCCACCAAATGGAATAGAGAACAAAAAACAGATGTCAGTTTAGAGAAAAAATAAGATGAATTCATTATGGACATGCTGAGGTTCAGGTAAAAAAAGAGCAAAGGTTGAGATGTTAATGAGGCACCTAGATAAATAAGTATGCCATTCAGATGGTGGGTCATTGCATAGGTGGTCATAGACATCATAAGATTTAAAGCCAAGAGAAGGTAAAAATTAAGAAAAAATGTAGATGGATGGCCCAAATCCTGGGAAAACCAACACGTAACGGAAAGGTGGATGTAAAGGAAAGTGAAAGAAACAGAAGGTAGTATCATGATCGAGAAAATAAGAGAACGGTGTCATGGTAAGTTTTGAGAAGAAAGATGAGATCCACAATTTAAAATAAGCAAAACATCCATAAACAGAATGGATAAACAAAATACAGTGTGTCCATACAATGGAATACTACCAATAGATGCTATATCACAGATGAACCTCAAAAACATTACACTAAGTGAAAGATGCCAGACGCAGAGATTAAATAATGTATGACTGCATTTACATGAAATATCCAAGATGGGCTTATCTATAGAGATAGCAAGTAGATTAGTGGGTACCTGGGGCTGGCATTAGGTAAGTCCCATGACATAGCATATATCTCTGGGAGAAAAGGGGGGAAATAAGATGACATGAAGAAGAAAGTGGACAAAAAGTTCCTTGAACAGGAGGAAGAAATCCTCCTGTGGGTAGGGATGGTGTGGATCAAGAGGAGCTGGGAAAGGGGTTGGGAAATGGGGCTCATCATGCCTGATGGTTTCAATTGTTCCTAAATAAAACCGACATTATCCTCTGAGAAAGAAGGGACAGTGGTTGAGAAGGGAGACTAAAGGAGCTGATGAAGACCAAATAAATAATAGCATTTTTAGTGACAAATTTACCTAGGCACATAAGTCTGTATGCTGCCCTGGGCATCAGAGCACTATTCAGAGTTGAAAGTTGCCTGGGGCGCACAATGGAAATCAGAGCTGTGAGAGGATTCAGATGCTGGTAAAGTTAGAATAATTAATCATTTCACAGGCACAGAAAAAAGAAAAAGAATGGATTGGAGATCAGGACTCCACAAAGACACAGAACAAGGTTTATGGGAAAATGAACACAAAGGCTTGAAGGCTACAAGGGGTCAACAGAGTATTATGGAGGCTGGAGATCCTCCTGTTCCAAGTGCTGACATCATCCAGCATGTGGCCTTGGAGATGAAACAGGAAAGGAGTGAGAGTCACTGGAAGTAAATTAGGTTGAAGAACTGCAAAACCAGTCTTCAGTGAGTGAGGGAAAGTGACAGGAAGTTGGGAGATGGCAGCAGTGAGGAGGGGTCGATGGTGTTATAGCAGGCACCTCAAAGGAGGGGGTTTCTGGCACTACAAGACAGTAGTCTTGTAGACAAGACTACAAGACAGAGAAAAAACACTATTAAAGTGTTGAGTATGGGAATCTATTTACAATGGAACAAAATACGAAGTAAAAAGGAATTAGGTGGAAGGCAGGCAGGAGGTTGAGCAACACTGCTGGTAACACAGGATACAAAGGCAGGAGAGGGATCAGAGGTGGGGAGTTCTCCTACTGTGGAAGAACTAAGACTCACAGGCTCACAGGGAGGAAGAAAGGGACAGCACAAACTCCCTGGCCTCAATAGTCCGACTAAGACACAGACTGCTCTGGTCCAAGAACAGGTTAACCCTGCTACCCAGTACTTAGCCTGGACTCAGAAAGTTGGTGGGAGATTTGTTATAGCAGAAACTCAGATATGGAACATACACATTCATTCATATAATATAGAAGCAATAATTTGGGGCATTTCTACTGATTCCTAACACCTGCAATATAATCTCTTCTTCCTCATAAAAGCGCTGAGCTTCACACTTTCTAATCTTAACATGTTCCTAATCTAATCTTTGTAATTTGAGCAATTCGGTGATTGAGTTTCCACATCGATCACTATATAAATTCTACTTAATATACAATTGGAATGTATTGTATATGTTTGCGTGGGTGTTTATACATACACAAAATATTTGGGGTTGTTCTTGGGTTTTTTTGTCAGTAAGGAAGAAGACAATAGTAGCAGGGAGACACAATCATTGTAAGAAAACCACCAACAAAAGCATCAGGACTGCAAAGTACAAACAAACTTACAATAGAAACGACTTACGGAAGAATCCTCTCACAGTGCTCCCTTACCTTGTCATGGACTGTCATGCAGCTAGCTGCATCTTTCTGAAGAATTTCCGTTACCCCATTGGAAAGCCTTTCGTACTTCAGTTTGGGCTCCTCTTCACTCTCTTCCTCCTGCACGAAAAGCAGAGAAAAATGACAGACGTCATGGATTTGTTTTGAAAGACTCTAAACACACTTCTTAGGGGGGAACCAGTGACGGTTTCCTCAATGACTGTCAGTAAGTACAACTATAGCTAAAAGTTAAGATCTCTGTGCTTCATTTTGCCAACTGGGTATATCAATTGCTACAACCTCACCGGCAAAATACATTCAAAAGTTGAAAACAGGAGGACACAGACTCCTATTATCGCTAACTTTGTATGTTCAACCTTACAGTTTGGTACAGCTCCATAAAATATTCTTATTCTTTGTACTTACGGAATATGGTTAGTAATCAATATTGACTATAATGACCATAAATTAATAAATCAAAGATAGTTGTAATAATTATTACAATAATGATTAAGAATAAGACTTTATTTTACATCAGTAAGTAATTAGAAACAAAAAAGTTCATATATTTAAAACTGTTATAGCATGAATCTGGCCAAAATAAAAGTTCACAAAATAATCTACTCATTGGCATTTTCTTTAAAAAACAAGTGTATAGGGGAACGAAGGCCAAGATGGTGGACTAGAAGCAGCCCACATACGCTGCTCTCAAGGAGAGGATTAAAAGTTGCAAGTAAATGCCCACCTACAGACAGACCCTCTTAGAGAGAGCACTGTAAATCATCAGAGAAGCCATGGGAGACATTCAGAGTGAGGGAGACAGGGACAGGGAAATCCACTTGCCAAGATAGGAAGGTACCTGGGGAGATACCTACACATAGGGAAAGGATAAAGGAGAAAATCCCAGGGTCCCACATTCCCCACAAGAACACTGAGACCTGAACTGTAACGGGGCCTCCCACCACAACCATGGGCCTCAGTATTGATCAGGAAACTGTTTGGAGACTGTATAGTGATGTTGCATCAGACGGCAGGGTCAGCAGGGACCTGCTGGCCTCAGTTCCCAGGTTGTCACAGCTGACACCACTCTGAACTCTCGGGTCCAGAGCACCCGTTCTACACAGGGTTTGGTTTTGCTGCAACTGCCTCTACATCGACCCTTACCAGGCCAGGAAGGGAGTAGGGAGAGCAGATGTTCTCCCGCACCAGTGATTAGGAGCCAAGCATCCCCTCCCCACCATGAAATTCAAATGGAACAGGCACCAATGCCACTCCAGAGGTCTCACAGTAGCAGTTGCAACAGGACCTGTGTGAGGAGACAGCTCTAGCCATCCAGCAGTCCAGCCCCCACAGCCCAGCACACCAACAAGCAGAACAAGACCCCCCCTTCACACACACACCTTCCACACACATCCCCGCCCACGCAATACCATGCAGAGGTCCACCCCTCCAGAGGACCTATGACTCTGCAGACTGGCACACTGTGAGTATCACCTTGATAACAAACCCAGGAAAGGACACAATGAAAAAAGAAAACTAAAATCCAATATCGCTCATGAACATTGATGTAAAATCCTCAAAAAGATACTAGCAAATCAAATTCAGCAGCACATCAAAAAGTTAATTCACCATGATCAAGTGGGCTTCATACCAGGGATGCAAGGATGGTTCAACATACTCAAATCAATAAATGTGATTCACCACATAAACAGAAGCAAAAACAAAAACCAGATGATCATCTCAATAAATGCAAAAAAAGCATTCAATAAAATCCAGTACCCTTTCATGATAAAAACCCTCAACAATGTAGGCATAGAAAGAACATATCTCAAAATTATAAAAGCTATAAATGACACACCCACAGCCAACATCATACTAAGTTGGGAAAAGATGAAAGCATTCCCCTTAAGAACTGGAACAAGACAAGGGTGCCCACTGTCACCATTATGATTCAACACGGTACCAGAAGTCCTAGCCAGAGCAATCAGGCAAGAGCAGGAAATAAGGGGCATCCAAATCAGAAAAGAGGAGGTCAAACTATCATTGTTTGATGACATAATCTTGTCTGTAGAAAACTCTAAAGACTCCACCAAAAGACTCCTAGAATTGATAAAAATTCAGCAAAGTCTCAGGTTACAAAATCTATGTACACAATCAATAGCATTTCTACATATTAATAATTAAGCTGAGAGTCAAATCAAGGACTCAAAACCATTTACAATAGCTATGAAGAAAACAAAATACTTAGGAATATACTTAAGCAGGAAGATGAAAGATCTCTACAAGGAAAACTACTGATGAAAGAATTACAGATGACACAAACGGATGGAAAAACATCCCATGCCCATGGACTCATAGAATCAATGTCATTAAAATGTCCACTCTGCCCAAAGTGATTTACAGATTCAATGTGATTCCCATCAAAATACCAATGTCTTATTTCACAGATCTAGAAAAAAATCATTCTAAGCTTCATTTGGAAACAAAAAAGGGCCCAAATAGCTAAAGCAATCTTAAGCAAAAAGAACAAATCTTGAAGCATCACATTACCTGATTTCAAAGTATACCACAAGGCTGTACTAACCAAACAGCATGGTGTTGGTATAAAGGTAGACACATAGACCAATGGAACAGCATAGAAAAACCAGAAATAAAACTATGTAGCTACTACCAATTGATCTTTGACAAAGCAGACAAAAACATACACTGGGGAAAGATGCCCTGTTCAATAAATGGTGCTAGAAAGAAGAATGAAACAGGATCCCTATCTCTCACCACTCACAATAATTAATTCAAAATGGATTAAAGATATCAATATAATGCATAACCATAAAAATGAAGAAAATGAAGGTAAAACTCTTCTAGACATTGGCCTGGGCAAACAATTTATGACTAAGACCCAAAGGCAAATACAGCAACAACAAAAAGAAATAAATGGGACCTAATTAAATTAAAAAGCTTCTACACAGCAAAGGAAATAATTAACAGAGTAAACAGACAACCTAAAGAATGGAAGAAAATATTTGCAAACTATATATTAGACACAGGACTGCTTTCCACAATCTACCAAGAACTTGAAACAACAAGAAAGAAATCAAACAGCTTGTTGGAAAAACTCTTACAGACATTGGCCTAGGAAAAGAATTTATGAAGAAGAACCCAAAGGCAATCACATCAACAAAAATAAATAATTAAATGGGACCTGATCAAATTAAAAAGCTTCTGCACAGCCAAGGAAACTATCTTAAGAGCAAACAGATAACCTATAGCATTGGAGAAAATATTCACATGTTACATATCCAATAAAGGGCTGATAACTAGAATCTATATAGCACTCAGGAAAATCAGCAAGAAAAAAAATCAAACAACCGTATCAAAATGTGGGCAAAGGACATGAAGAGAAACTTTCCAAAAGAAGACAGACTAATGGCCACCAAACATGAAAAAATGCTCAACATCTCTAATCATGAGGGAAATGCAAATGAAAACAACAATGAAATATCACTTAATTGCAGTGAGAATGGCTGTTATCAAAAAGTCCCAAAACAGCAAATGCTGGCATGGATGTGGAGAGACAGGAACACTCATGCACTGCTGGTGGGACTGCAAACTAGTACAACCTCTGTGGAAAGTAATATGGAGATACCTCAAAGAGCTATCATTTGATCCAGCAATCCCACTACTGGGCATCTACCCAAAGGAAAAGAAGACATTCTGTAAAAATATCTGTACTAGAATGTTTATAGCAGCATAATTCACAATTGCAAAGATGAGGAAATAACCCAAGTGCCCATCAATACACGAGTGGATTAATAAAATGTGGTGTATATATATATATACACCATTGAGTATTACTCAGCCACAAAAAAACAATGGTGATGTAGCACATCTTGTGTTATCCTGGATAGAGCTGAAGCCAATTCTACTAAGTGAAGCATCACAAGAATGAAAAAAACAAGCACCGCATGTACTCACTATCAAATTGTTATTAATTTATCAACACTTATGTGCATATATAGTAGTAACAGTCATCCGGGGTCAGGCAGGTTGTGGAGGCAGGACAGGATGGGTATATTAACAACTAACGGGTGCGGTGCACACTGTCCAGGGAATGGGAAGGCTTGAAGCTCTTACTTGGGTGGGGCAAAGGCAATATATGTAACCTAAACATTTGTACCCCTGTAAGGTGCTTAAATAAAAAAAAAATTTTTAAAAAGGCAAAACTGTGTAGGTTTCCCAAAGATATATATATTCTGTTAGACTGATGATCCATGAGTTCGTCTAGGTACTTCATGATATATTTTAAGGATTATATTTTTTCCTGTTTGCAACATATTATAAAATTTTAAGAGAGTTTATTTTTCCAGCCAGTTGCTTTTCACAGTCTGTTTCAAAACCATGAATTTTACCACTCAAAAGTTTTAATGGCTTGGATTTTTAAAAATAATATGATTGTTATGGAACTGAAAGAAAAGATCATAGTTTCATTCAGACCCATATATATATTTAATGTTACATTTCTTCATATTTAAAGTGCTACTGCTATGTATGATGGAAAAGTTAACAGAAATCAAATGTTAGTTTCTTAGTGTAACATTTTTATAATCCCTTGGATAACAAGATAGTTCTGAAGGGAAGAGCTGCAAATTGAGCAAATCCTTTACAGTGTTTCATTTTATACCTGTTCTGATCTCAAGAAATCAGAAACCTATAATCTCACATTATCTGTAGTATAAATAAAACAAAAATAATCTATCTATAAAATTGACCTCATGTAAGGGAAAAACTTTTTGCTCTTCCTTTTCTTTTCTTTTTTCTTTTCTTTTCTTTTTTTTAAAAGATATCATGAGGCCTGCTCTGCTCTCTCAAGGACTACAGTAATACATCATGTAGAGTGAGGTTAATGTAATTTCCATTGTGTTCAGTTTCTTGACTTACATAAGTAAAACGATAATGTGATATCTTACAGAAGTCACCTTCACGTATTCACATTTAAAGTCAGGATTTTAAATTAGATTCACATAATTATGAAAAAAATTGGTTAACTGCTTGTTAAAATAAACATGCCTAAATCAAACATTGACAGTAATTGACACAATTTTATTGACTGAATAAGCATTAAGATTTACCGTGCTTTGTAGTGTATTGCTAATTACCTGTCATATCAGAGTGATTGAAAAACATTTACATATCCAAGATTGTTTGCAAAAAAGCCAGTCCACAAGGAATCTATGAATTTTCACAATGAGGGAAAAAATAAACACACATACTTATATACAGACTTGTACAAACATATAATGTGTATGTACATATACTGTGTGTGCATATACAAGATGTATAGCTATGCATATCTATATATTAATAACTATATATCATGTGTATGTATACATAATATATGTATCTATTGCTCTATTAATATATCTGTTCTATATCTATATGATTTATATCGAGAGAGAGAGAGAGAGAGAGAGAGAGAGAGAGACTGCAAAGGGTGGAGAGTTCTGGAACAGAATTTACCAACGGTTTTCTTTAACATTAGTTCATAGAAATCCTCAGAGTGTAAGTTTTTTTAATCATTATAAGTCAAATAAGGACTGCATGCTAAATCAATCTTTGGCCACAACCAACACATATTAGCATATTGAATATTCTGATATCTTCTGCTGAAAAGAGTGTTTTACTTTGTTTAATACAGTATATAGATATAGATACACATGAGTCCTTTTTTCTCCCTAATTGATATCTTTTGGCATCATAGAAAACTCATATTTTGCCAAACAAACGTAGGGGAAGTGTTTGCTTTCATTCATCCTAGATTGGAATATCATCATATTTTCTATTAACTTGCATGGATTAACATAGTCTTGAGTTTGGAATCAGAGGATCTGGGTTTTACTTCTATTTAAGATGCTTGACTTTCTGAGACTCAGACTTTTGTGAAGATGGCCGGGAAAGAAGATACTGTTGGTGAAAGACCTTTGTAATCTTTAAAGTGCTTTAATAATTAATTCTTACTAGCTATTATCAAGCTCAACCAAAGAGACTCTAAAATATTATCTATATCACTCAGATTTCTTAAACTATGTAATGACATATTGCTTAATTCCCTTCTGTTAATGCTTTGGCCTCCATCTTATAAAATTGCAAGAAACAGTTAAATGTTCCAATTCCTAAGAGGCTAAGCACTTCTACAAACAACAGTCAGAATAGGGAAAAAAGAAAATTAACGGTTTTCTGCTAATGACTCATATTAGGCCTCTTTGGTGGTCTAAAGCAATGGATTACATCTTTTTATCATTTCTTCCATCTGCCTGTCACAGGACTACTTGGGTGATTGCTAGTTTTGTTGTTAAAAATGTCACCCCCTTTTTTTCAGGATCTTTTAAAGTAAACACAGGAAAAGTGGTGTATACCTGTCATTTAGATCAAATAAAACAAAGGTCGATGGAAATACATTTCTTGTTTGAAGAGGCTCCCCTGCTGATTTTGTTTATCAGAAAATGGCAAGTTTTTGTTCCTAATGGACTGAAATTTAAATAAAATCTGACCCTGGAAATAAAAGCAGCCATTATGACGAAATAAAATTATATACTTTGGAGGAGAAATTGAATTAGAATGCTGGTTTTCTTTGGTTAAATTCTTTTACATAAGGAAATGAGCAAGAGCGAGAAAACTGTTGGATAAAGTGAGCTTTTTAAAAATCAATAATTGCTTCTAATTTACTTTTAAAAACTTTGTTCCAGACTTCATAGAGTATCATGAATTATACTGAAATTTGTATATTTCCTTACACAAGTGTTTAATGAAAGCTGAAAGAGCAAACTGATTTGCATTTTGGTAGTTCTTAGCAAACAGATATTTTCAAAAAAAAATCAAGATTTTGATAAGTTAAGTTTTACTATTCTTTGAAAGTTAGAATCATCTGAAGATCAAACAGCATTGGCAACACCATGACTGAAAAAGGAAGATGATATTACAGCCTTTATAGGATTTACATTTGATTTTAACTAAGAAGAAAAGGGACTCTGGCTTTTATATAATTTTAATAAGAGTTCTTAAAAATTTAATTGTGAGCCTATCAGAATCATCACCTATTTTCTTAGTTTGATTGTTATGACAAAATACATTTTTATTTTCATCACATTCAGGGGAAGAGTTTTGAATTGATAAACTTTAATACAAAAGGCCACTTTTATAATACATTAAAGATCTTATTTTAAATTTAATTCATTTTGAAAAATATCAAAGTGTGTATTTGCCCTTTAATAGGCATACCTGCCCTTAGAAAATTAAAATATTTATGGTTATCACAAAGAAAATAGGCTTAATAAAGTCATGAACTTCTACCTTCCACTGTTAATGAAGAGTTTAAAAGAACAACTAGTCCAAAGCCTTTTTTTTTGGTGGTGTGTAGGGGTGGGAAATAACTAATATTTAGCCATATTAAATTATTTATCTAGTGTCACCCTTACAATTATGACAAAGATAAAAATAGAGTCAATAATATATAGTGTAAAAAAAAAAGTTTTCTAGTAGGATAAGTCTGAGAACAGAACACAACTCCTCCTATTTATTAGCTGTGTCAGTTTGTACAAATATTCAAATTCTCAAAATCTCAGCCTCCTTTTACAGCATTTTTCCATAAGGTTGTCTTGAGGGTTAGATGGGATAATGCTTGAAAAACTACCAGGCATGTAATAGATGCCTGATGGAGTCATTGAATGAATATTCATGGAGTAAGCAATATGTGTCAGACTTTGTTCTAGGTGTTGAGAGTATTACAAAGAAAAAAAAAATAATGACTTCATTTCTACTCTCATGGTGATTAGCTTCTTGTGGTTTGGGTGAGCAAGATCAAAAATTGAAAATAGGAAGATAATCTTAGAGCCAGAAAAGTACTAGGAAGGCCGTGGAACTGAATATGGAGATAGTCAGAAGGAGGCTACTTTCTATGTGGTGGTCAGGGAAGACATCTTTCCAGTGTCAACACATAGTGGGACATGAACAATATGAAGTCCTGATCACATTTAAGTTAAGCGTGAATTGGAGGAAGGAGCCATGATACCCATTCATAGACTTTAGATTTATACATTCCCAGAACAGTGTTCTTTCAATAGTTCTATCATGCCCTTATAAAAGAGTGCTAAAGGTAGTACTTATACACTGCCATTCTTAGTTTTTACTCTTCTGAGTGGGGGCAAAATTAGGCAGTACTTGAAATTAGGGAAAATAATATTTTCGTGACCTAGAAGTTTATTATGTTTAATTACTATAACTAGGTATTGATTTGATGGTGTGGACAATAATGTACTTCTGAATTCTCATTTGAAAAGATACGTCTTCGGTCAGTAGGAGGATAGACTACAAAAGATGCTTACAAGTCACTATGGAAAGCCATTTACATGATACATCGAGGAGTTCAAAGGAAAGGGGTATAAAAGGGTATAAAATACCACCCAGTTTCTCCCTTTCCATTTTCAATGATTTACTCAACAGAATGAGTCCGTGGCTTGCTTAGGGAAACCCAAAAACCACATTAATGGGCTCCAGAGTGATACCTGAAGAATACAAAATAAACTCCCTACAGTGGAATTTGAGGGTGTTTAGAATAAGATATTTTTGGACACCAGCTCACATCATTTTTAGAGTTCATGCCTCCAACATGTGTCTTATACCCTAAGGCATTTACTGATTCACAATTATGGGTATATTTCCGAGGGTTGTATCTGGCTCTGCAGGAATCTTCAAATCCTTATTTTTGCATGGCACAGAGAGAGAAAGAAGGCTTTTCAATAGGGATATCTTGAGCTGAGGAAATATCCCATTGCTTTCTGCTGAGAGTAAATTATACAATTCTGGGAGAACAGGACATCTTTATTGTTATGCAGGATTCAAAGTTATGATTTGTTTTCTCCTAGGATTTGTGTTTACAAAATGCAAGAGAAAAAAGGACATGTATCCAAACCTTGTAGAATATACTCCATCTGCTTTAGAGGACGGAAGGGATTGAATGTGCTTATAGTCCACAGGACTGTTTACTAGCACAAGAAAAGAACCTCCTCACCTCTGTGACCAGAGTTGTTTGATGATTTTAATCTATAGCTTATGAATTCCTTAGAATCCACAGAAAACACCACAGCTAATCCAATTAGCTAATTCCTGAAATGCTTTCTCTGTGGATTCTGCCAGATTCCAAAGTACTTTCTCAAAACCTAGTATTTCATCAATCAATTCTTGTGTGTATCCAAAATGAATATGCTCAGATTGCTTCAAAATGGACCATCTTTCTCTCTCCACTCCGACTCACATGACCCATTCCTAATGATTAGATTCTTATGGCCAACATTTTAAAGGGCCACCCTTCTGTGTGTGCAGTTAACACATTTTCAAATGCCAATTGGCATATGTGTCTTCCTGTGGGGTAATTAGGCATGCAAATGTAGTAATTGCACATGCAAATTTCCCAGACCAAAAAAGATGGGAGGCTTCAAAACTTGGTCCCAGCGTGATCCCTCTTTACATTTCTCTGGGAACTCCCTTCATTTGAAGCCAAGACTCAGGATGGGGCTCTAACTAGTGTTTATCTTTGGCTACTTCAGTGGGTTTTATATTTATTATATTTCAGGATTTTAATCTTTTATGTCAATTTTAAGATGTGTGCTTTTCTTCACCGCCTGTGTTGAAAATCCCTCAGTATAAGCCACACAGAGCTGGAACATTGCTATGAGACAGTTTACTTGGTGATCAGGATTTGGGTGAGGTCTGTAATGCTAAGCCCACTAAGAAATTGCTGTGTGTGTTTAGGCAAAGTGATTGAGCAATGAATATCAGGAGACCATAATTCACATCCCAGCTTTATCCCTAGTTCTAGGACCTTGAACAATGCTTCCTAATCTCTCTGAGTTAGAATTTTCTTATTGTAGCAGAGGAAATCTTGTGATTGTCTTATTTTGCTTTATTTTACGTTACCTTGTGCTTCTTTCACAATTGAAAAAAATTCTATGAACTATAAGAATAAAGGTCATGTTTCTGGTCACTTTTCTTTAGACACAGAAGGCTGAGACTCCTTATTAGTACAACAAGATACCTTGTAAGTGGTGAGGTCCTGACCTTACCAGGTACTCAGGATTTTCAAGCATTTCAGATGCTCTTTTTTCAAGTATCACCTTGTGACTCCCAGAGTCTATCCATTTTCTGTTCTCTAGAGCATCACTGGTTTGGTACGTAATTGTTATCCTTGAGAAGATCCTTCATATAAGATTTTGGTGAGTCAGTTAGTAAATGCGCTTGGTTGTCACGTAGATATCTGTGTTGGATAAGACCTCTAGGGTCATCTGGTTTAGTATATTTTTTTTTAAATTTTACTGCAATATGAACAAAAGCCTAGTTAACTAGTTAATTAATTATTTCTCTCTCTCTCTCTCTCTCTCTCTCTCTCTCTCTCTCTCTCTTTGTTGCTCAATTTGTTCTTATCTCAGTAGTCAACTACCTATAGGCATCATATTTTTTGGGAGGGAGGTGATGAGTTTTCCCAGTGTTTATTTTTATTGTTTCAGTCTAAATACAGACTCTAAGCCACTTTGTCCTATTGTACTTCCTTCAGCAACATTAGCTTCAAAAGGTTAGTTCTTATTGGATCAAAGCTGCCTAAATATATATCCTACCAGCCAAGATTATACCCTGGGTCATAATTTGTTTGTAATATTAATGCAGAAATTATGTTGTTTCAATGTATATAAATTTGCTTGCATTAAACACTAAAGCTTCTTAATAACCCATCATAATTCAACTTTTAAAAGTATTTTTTAGGTATTATTGTCAAAATGTATTCAAGATATTAGACACCTCTGTTTTGAATATTCAAGCCATATTCACATTCATTCTTGAGTTTTGTCCTGATGTTGTAGATGCTGTTTTGATATATGCTTTCTCAATGTGAAAAACCCACACTCTATACTGGCTCTTTTTACCATATTTCTTTAAAATTAAATGTATCTAACCCAGGTCTTTTTGTTACAAAACTTCTCTAGTCAATAAAAGTTTTATTAGTAAAATAGTAGGTAATTGGAAAGATGCAAGTTGTAGAAAATGTGACCAAGGCACACAGAAATTCCCTTCTCTGTGGTTACAAAGCCTCAATCCCTTCCTGCATATCAATTTTATTCTCTTCTCTCCCAAATACTTTTCTCTGCAGTCCCATAATTTTTTGACTTATACAAGGAATACTTTGCCGTGATTTTGCATCCAATGTTGTTTGTGATCTCGTGCTCTGTGTTCTCCCAGGCTCGTCACTGCTGTTTTCCAGCTCCTGTCCTCCATTCCATTCACCCTGGCCTTTTTGCTGATGTTCCTAGAACATGCTAGGCTGCCTCTCATTGTTGGGAGTCCCCTCTGCTTGGAGCTTTTGTCCATTATAGATTTGCTCTGGTCAACCTTTCTCATATCCCTTAAAGTCTTTGCTCAAATGTCATTTTCCCAGATTAAAACTGTGACTCACACCCTCCCCACTTTAGCAATCCTGACACCCGTTATCCACTTTGTATTTTCTTTCTTTCATAGGATTTATCACTGTCTCATATATTGTATCATGTCTTATTTAGTAACTTTGTAGCTTATTGTTTGTCTCTCACACTAGATTGTAAGCACCCAAGGGTATGGGTCTTTATCTCTTCTATTGCTGATGTGTCTCAATTGCTCAGGAAAGTGCCTAGCACATAGCAGGCTCTCAATAAATGTTTGCAGAATTAATGAATAAATGATGCCATCTTTTTGTTCAACTCCACAGGACATTAGAAATGCAGAACACCACAAATTGCCATCTCAGTTTAAATTATCCACTGGAAAAAAATATAATTTGCCCTGCCTGTCCAATACAGTTTTTTTTTTTTTTCCTTTAAGTATCCACTTGTGCTTAAATCTGTTGAGGCCGAAATAACTGTATTTCTTGACCCAGGTCCCCATGCGGAAAGCTCTATGGGCACGAACGTATTCCCTGAGAAGTAAGTTGTGAAGAAGAAAGATATTTTCAACAAATCCACTTGATGTACCAGTTTATTTCATGTAAATATAAATATATATACAAATAAAATATATATACATATATATGTGTGACTTATATTAAAATAGAGATGAGGACTGATCAAATTAATACTTTGTTTAGTGATAGAACTAAAACAGACAGCAAATGAAAGAACCTGAGATGATTTAGTTGCAGTAATGAGGAGTGTTTCTGTTTGTAAAAATGTTTTAAATATCTTAAAAGATATTCACTTGGAAATTGAAAGCTCCTGGTTGTCACCTTTGTTCCACTACATTGTGTGTCCTTGGACAAGTCCTGTCACTTTGTGGGTCCTCAGTTTCTTCAAATGTAAAATGCAAAGATTATATTAGATGATCTTAACATTCTTTGTATGATTCTATGATTTATATCATTCCTACGAAAGGGGAAAATAATTAATTCAGGCAATTTCATGAGCAAAAGAAATGAACCAAATAATTTGTTTGTTGACCTATGACTTGCTAGATATCTATTTCCAAAATGAGAGTTGTCATCCATCATCATCATTTTGCTATATGCTAAATAAATCATAACAATGGTGCTACTTGGAGAACAGGTTAAATGCTAATTTTGTCAATGGTGTCATTGCTATGCTGATGTTTCTGCAAATGACATTGATGCAGTTGACACTGAACACAATTAACTGAACAAATCCATGTGGAAGGAGAAAAAGCACATAGAGAAAGGATACATGTGTTCTTAATTCTAACTTTTGTAGTAATTATCCAAGCTGGCTTCTTCATATAAATATCAGTGAATATATATCGTCTCCCCAGCTGGCTTTTAAAATTTCTTAGATGACTTCTGACTTTAACTTAGAACATCTCCCTCAAGTGTGTCATTTACAGAAGGTGTTTGTAAGAATTTTATAATTTAATAATGGTGGAATAACATTCCACGAGGTAATGGTAACTCCCAAAGTGTATATAATGTACCTTTTCTATCTCTGAATTCTTAATACTGTCAAATAGGTTATTTATGTATATTTTTTAAATTTTAAAGTCTATTTTCCAATATGCATTAAAACCTGGCTAAGTGCTAAGCTCTGGAGAAAACTATATGAAAAATACAAAATTCTTACCTTCAGGGAATTTCTATTCTAGGGGGTAAGTCTGAATTGCAAACAAATATTAATGTTAGATGTACATTAAAAAAATTCTGAGAATACTAAAAAGAAAAGGGATGATTGAACTTTTCCTTAACCACATCCTGAACAGAGGAGATGGCACTTTTTGGAGTGAACCACATAGATTAAAGAAGCAAGGACTCACTAATCTAGACAGAGGAAAGGCTGTTTGGAGGCCATAACAGTGAGCTGGTTCAATGCTCAGCCTTTCAGTCCTGCACATATGTGCATTTCAGTGCACAGAGTTCACATGTGTGCATTTCAGTGCATGGAGTTCACACGTGTTTATTTCAGTTCAGGGGATGGGAAGCACCCACTGATGAGAAAGGAATAAGCAGAGAGTTTACAATGATCTTGCAAAGGAATGGAAATTCTAATCAGTGGATTGGCTTCTTCAGTTTTACATTTTAAAAATATCACTTTGGCAGTGTGTCAAGAATGCCCACTTAGAGTGTTCACAGACTAGTTAAGGCCATTGATGAATCCAAGCTTTGTTGGCTGGAACACGATCTGAAACTAATGTGCTTTTTGTCACAAATAAGAGAAAGCAAAAGTGTTGAACAACTCTATCTTTATCCCACTGCAATCCTTATGCATTCATACTTTATGCTTAATTATTTAAATTGATCTTGTTAAATGTCCCCTATTTTTATGGCTAATAAATACCATTGCAATTATTAGAATTTAATAACTATAGAATTTAATAACTATTCATAAAACTTTAAAGTATATAAGCTATACCATTTCAATCACAATGTCTATTATGCTCCATAATATAAGACAAATAAAATGCTTTAAAAATCTATTATCTTATTATTAGAATTCCTACTTCAGATCCTCTCTTACCTGCTTATGTCCTTAGATGAGTGAACACCTCACCTCTTACTTTATGTGACTCAAATTAAGTGGCAGGACAGAAGTGAGACAGAGGCAGGCCTACTACCCACCTACACAAAAGCTCCAAAGGAGTTCTGGGAACCACCCAGGGGAAGCTACAGGGAATTTTAAATAATTCAGTAGGTTTGCATTTAGCTACAGATTATCACACTCTAATAAATTCAAAATCCAACACTTTTTCTTCTTCTTCTTCACCTTTCTGGTTGTTTATTCAGGGTGGTTACTAAAAAGGAAAAAAAAAGAAACAGGATAGATTTATAATTTAAGAGATATTTCTGTAAACTTCCTCCAGGTGATTGTAATACGCAGATAAGGTTGAGATCCACTATGCACTTGAATGTGGCGCCATCTCTCAACTTGAATAAAACTTCCAACTCCCCTAAAAAGCCAACATACAAACAAAGTCAGGCGCATTTTCACACCAGAACATTTTTGTTGGACTTAGTGACATTCCGTAATTGCTAGTGATGAAGAAGATGATGATGGTGATGATGACGATATTGTTCCTTCTGTTCATCATGATGGTGATGATGGCAATTATAAAGATGGTATTGCCATCCTAATGGCAAAAATTGGCTTTTCTGCTATGTTGGGGGCATGAGTCTTTTTCAAAATCCAATTTGGTGAGTCTCCATTAGCACGTTTAAACTGTTATGCAGCCTACAGCCTATTACAAAAACCTTTTGCTTTCATCTATAATCCTAGCTAGAACAACATACAAGTAATATTAAAATACCAATTTGTTTCAGCTTTTAAACCCAGTGTACATTATCACAGGTTACTATTTTTCGATTTGTTTTCACCTACAATAACTGGGATACACAACACAGTTAAGTCAATATTTCCTCCTGCAAGGAAAAGTATTTTGCATTGAGTGTGTTTAGCACACAGACTATGTATGTGTATGTCTGTGTGTGTATGTGCATGTTGGTCTTAGTTTGGTTATTCTTTTTACATCTTTATTTTCTTCCTACTGCAGAAGATACTTACTGGAATGAAGCCCTCTTGACAGACATGAGATCCCCAAGGATGCTGGAATGGGTTGTAAAAAAAAAAATCCCAAGTTTCCTGTTCAGTGGGGCTTTGCCAAACCAACATAGCTCTAATTGCATCTTTCTACTGGTTTACCCTATCCATCCCCCTTCCCTCCCGCCTCTCCCTTCTTCCCAATAGTCTTTTGTGTGCACCGAAAAAAATATGTTATTATAATAAATACTGTATGTTTACAATGAGTTTCAGAGGATTTGGTAGCCAAAAAAGAAAATGTAGTTTTTTTATTAGTAGTAGCTTTCCAATAGAGATAATATTTACAGAATGGGCCTGCATGTTTGCATTTTAAAGATAAATAAAATGAATAATATCCAAACATGATAATCAACATGTCAGTTTTCAAGTACATTGGCATTTAGCATGAATGCTTGCTTCATGCTCATTCTGTAAAGAGTAAAGGATAGGCATTAGCACCAGCTCCCTGGGGAATGGTATTTTCAGCATTATTTCAGTGTGAACAATCTCCTTTTGTTATAGCAGGTATAATATAGCCATAGGAGGAAAATGAAAAATTACAAATGTATGCAAAGTTTTCATCAATCCCTTTTGGCATGAAAATAGCTCTATATCTTTTTCTGCTGTTATTTTATTCTCGTAGTAATAGAATATATTTGAAGGTGAGTTCTTCAGTATTTTTATTATCTTCTGCATTCTCTGGGCGTTTCCCCCTCCCCCGTTCGTTTGTTACTTCATCTGTTTTTGTTTTTCCCTGAGAAGGACACATGATGTGCACTCTGTCCCCCTCTTTTCAGCTACACCTATACATGTTTATTCAGATCATCTGAGACTGAATGAGAATTTTAGGTTACGATTTTCTATGTGTGGGTGATGATTTAGTTTTGGTAATTCTTTTTACATCTTTATTTTCTTCCTACTGGAGAAGATACTTATTAGAATGAAGCCCTCTTAACAGACATGAGACCCCCAAGGATGCTGGAGCAGTTTGTGAGGAAAAAAAAAAAAAAAAATTCCAAGTTGACCCTAGTCAGGGTGATTAGCGTCAAACACCCTGAACTTCCGTGCGGCATTGTGGAAAAGAGTTCCTGATCAAGAAATCTGTCCTTGTTGAGGATTCAGGCACTGCCGCCTTTCAGCCCGATGACTTTCGGTATGTTAGTATATTATGAACCTTCACACACTTCGATCTGTGCATTTGCAAAATGTGCTATTCCTCCTCTGTGTGAGGCTTGACGGAGACGACGCGAGCGGAGCGCCATTCACGCAGCAAGCTCTCCGTAAGTGCTAGATCTCTCTACTCATCCAGCTTTCATCCGCATTTGGTGGGTACAGTGTTCAGATAACTGTCTATTGATGATGCCAGTGCTATTACCAAAGGCGATGCTTAAGGTCTTTTGATGTTTTGTCTCAGGTATTGCACGAAGTATATTTGTCATGGTGCACTGGCAAATCTTTAACAACCGGCTGTAGGGAAGAGAGTTGTGAGCCTCTGCTTACCAATGTTTGCTGACTTCTTTGGTGCAAATGCACCCACAGTGGTCAATCTCAAACTATTAATATGATGTTACTGAAGGTCCAGATGGTAAGAGATACACAGTAGCACATGATTATACAGTATTTCCACTATACAGATAAAATAGATATAAAAACTTGAAGAGCATAGATAATAGTGACATGGGGTAAAATGATTATAAAGTGGTGAGCTGTGTTTACGCTGCTTGTTTTTAATAGAACTTATTTAACTGAATTTTTATATAATTTAATTGTTAATAGTGGTGGTGCTGCAAGATTTCTGAAAATTTAACTTTCTGCAACCCAGCACCAGCAGGCTCCTTCTTACCTCTGTAAATTTACCAACAAGTCCCTGGTCTTTTGAAATTAGCAACGTGAAATAGAATTAAAGCCAAGCAGCCCTCTAAGGACAGAGTGCACTGACACAAAGGATAAGTAAGTCATTAACAACATGTGCAAACAGTCAAGTAAATATAAGTGGCATGGTGCTAAGTAGTGAGAGTTTGTGTGTAAATACAATGAGACCCAAGGGAAATCACTACTTCTCAACTAATTAGTTGAGGACAGATCCCACTGGCCAGAGTGCAACCCCAGGGAACTAGCCTTCTTGCCAAGACCCTTGCGGAATATTTTTACCACCCCACACTAAAAGAATTCCAGGCAGAGTACACGGTCCATTTATTTAAATTGGCCTGTCCCCAAGGGGATACATTTTAGGGTAGTGGTTCTTTAAGATGGTATTTTAATTTGCTGCTTTAATTAATTTAATTTTTTTTGTGTTGTGGTAGCCTTCAAAGTTGTTTTGCTTGTTTGTCTGTTTGTTTTGCCTTAAACTTGTGTTTGCATGTGTATTTATCATAATGAATATACCTGTTTATATATCAACAAATGCAACTTAAATAAGCAAATCATTATTTTTTTTTAATTTTTGAAAAAAAAAACACATATCAACACAAGTGAATTTTGTTTGGATGTCCAAGAAATAGTTGCTAGTTAAGGGCAGTTAAGCAATCGTATTTCTCAGGGAATGGGATGTTGATTTTCACTCTCTAATTCTCCTGAGACATTTGCTTTGACTGTGTTGGACAGACAAGCCACCTGTCTTCCATTATGATGGTGCTTAATCCCATAGAAAGGTAATTTATCTTTTTCTGGATGTAAGTTTCACCTCCCAGGGTTTCAAACTATATCTAGGCCAAGATAATTGATGACCTTATTACCACTATTTGAGCTCTGCTGGTGGCATGCTGAGACCTATTTCCTTGAGGCAGAAACCTAATGACCCACCCGTTCCATCCTGAACTCCAGTGGAGATTTCAATCTCTTTGTAAATCATAATGAAAAGGAATAGTTACAAAATCATTTTGTAAAAAAAGAAATATACATTTGTATATACCCATTTGCTTGACTGGTAAACTGCGGCAGAAATCACTTGAATGGGGTTCTGACGCTTTATTTTCATATTCTGCTCCAAATATTTGTAAAAGATACCTTCTGTTCTGACTAAAAGGGAATGTATTCCCAAATTCTCTTTAATTTTAATTGTTTGCTCCTACATTTTTAATCTTGGTTTGGTTCAACAGCAAGTAAGAGCATTGTTTGATTATATTCTTAGTCTCACAGTGAGACAAAAACAAACTGTATTTCTTTTCTATATGTTCTGAATTTCTTTAAAGTATGCAGAGCTCTTTCAATTAAGTTTAAGGAAAAAAATGCAAATGCAAATTATTAATATTTTACTGAATCCATCTGATTACAACTATTGTGACAATATTTTTACTAAGTAAATTCATCAGGTTAGAGATGCCAGACTATTTTACATAAAAAGGACAATAATTTTTTTTAATCTCAAGGAATCTTTGAGATCATCTGGGATCTGTTTTCGATGTGTACCAGGTCCACAGAATGTTAATTGGTTGATGTCTTTCACTGTTATCCCCTTAGTTCAAATCCCTTTTTAACACTGGCTGCCTTGACAGAAAGCCTCCAAATTCCTTCTCTCCGTGGGATGTTCCCAGCATTGTTCCTTCTGGCTGCAGTGCTTCTTCCTCTGTTTGCTCTCCATACTGAAATCCGACCTGGAGAATTGTATTCTATTATCCTACATCCCTGTCCCTGATATTTTTTCTTCTCCATACTGGCATCATTTGTGGTTACTATTCTTTTGCATTTGCTTGCTCAGCTATTTATTGCCTCACCGCACCTGTCTAAGTTGCCCGTCAGTTAGGCCAATGTGTGATTAGTTCACATCCTTGTATCCAAAATCCTGCACAGTACAATAAGTAATTGTTACGGTACAACGTGGTGACTGCAGATAACAATAGTGCATCATATTCTTGAAAATTGCTAAGAGAGGAGATTTTAAGTATTCTCCCTCCAAAAACGATAAGTACATGAGGTAATGCTTATGTTAGTGAGCTCAAGTTAGACATTCCACAACATACACGTCTCAAAACACGTGCATGACAAAGAGATATAAGTTTTATTTGTCAATTAAATAGTAAATTTAATAAATAATGGTTAAACGAAAGGATGAACAAATTAATAAATGGTTAAATAAATAAATATTAAGTTTTCCATCAAATACTAGATAAGAAGCAATTGAATATATTCCAATAGAAGTAGGGGATGCGTAAGGGAGAGTTTGCTAATGATTATTTTGCCTGCATTAAAAATGGCAAATTGCCTGAATTGGCAAAATTTGCCTGGCAAATGCGTTGCCTCTTTTCTCTTTCCCCACCAACGGTAGACATTGCTAAGCTATTCATAAGCAACTTTGTTCCTCAACTCAAACTTGAACCACAGTCCATCTCAAAGCAGAACTCTAGGCAGTCACCTGCAACGGGTCTGAGAAAACTACTTGCTGTTTTTGGTCTATTTGGTATCACTTAATTGTTTCTGTTTATGCTTTTGTCTTTTTGTTCTTGTTTTTG
This sequence comes from Lepilemur ruficaudatus, assembly GCA_963574885.1. NCBI lineage: Eukaryota > Metazoa > Chordata > Mammalia > Primates > Lepilemuridae > Lepilemur > Lepilemur ruficaudatus. The sequence continues at coordinate 23,112 of CAUYRT010064974.1, read as the reverse complement.
TTTTTGTTTTTTTTCATTTTTAGTACGAAGCTCAACTGTAATGTAGACACAAAGATCCAGTGATCTTCTCATCTGAATGTTTTCAATAATAGTCACTAAAATGATGCAAATGGAATGTATTCAGATATTTATTTGGATGAATAGCCATGAGTTTTATGGGTATACATATATATTCCTAACCATTTGTTTATTCTATTTATATGTGCATTTTGCCGTGGAGTGGAAGGAAGAAAACCCTATTGCAGGCAATTGTAAACTAATTTTAGAATGTTCAAAATTATAGTAACTTGAATCTACTTATAAAACATATGTACGTGTACACAACCAGGTTGAATTATAAATCTATGGTAGTTCACTTTTTAGACCAATGGTTTTCTGGATAACAAAAAATGTTGGGGAGATAAATATCTTCCTTTAATGCCTTTTCTTTTCTTTTCTTTTTTTTTTTTTCTTTTTTGAGACAGAGTCTCACTCTGTTGCTTGGGCTGTAGAGTGCCGTGGCATCAGCCTAGCTCACAGCAACCTCAAACTCCTGGGCTCAAGCAATCCTTCTGCCTCAGCCTCCCGAGAAGCTGGGACTACAGGCATGCACCACCATGCCCAGCTAATTTTTTACATATATTTTTAGTTGGCCAATTAATTTCTTTCATTTTTTCAGCTAGCAATTCCAGTAAGATTTGTTTTTCTCTTCCTTCTTCCAAATTCCTGGTGGAACTGAGGAAAAACTTTTCTAGAATCCAGCTCCCTAAGAGTAGTACTACATTTACTATACCATGGTTCCCATTAAACTAGTTTTTCTGGAGACATTATTCTCTTTCATTGACAATTTATTGCTTCTTTGAATGTTATTTGGTAGTATGATCCATCCCTAGTAAGTTATTAAATCTTTTTTTTACTTTCCTATTTCCATATTTTTTATTACACACTATTAAATATAGCATATGTACAAAAAATATATATCACATGACCCTGTGACATTAATATTAATAATAAATAAGCATGCAAATGAATAAAAAATAAATGAATGAGTTTCTATGTATCCAGTACTCAGATTCATAAACAGAAAATTACCAAAACTTTTGAAGACCTCTGTGTGTCCTTTCCTTAGTCTCAGTTACTATTATTTTGCATTTGTTCATTAATACCCTCCAATATCGTTAATGGATTCCATTTGTTATTAAATTTATTGTATAAATTAGGAAACATACTACCAAGTAACATTATTTAAAGCAGCAATTAATGGTCAAAAAGAATAGTATCTCAAAAAAAAAAAAAGGATGTTTTTGTGGGATCCATGGCATGGCAAATGTGATACTGCTCGTTTTTTATTTATACATTATATATTCCTTGAAAGCTATTTGATTTTCTGCTGAATTTGTAATGATATCCCCTCTTTCATTCCTCATATTTTCTTGTCTCTCTTTATTTTCTTTATCAATATGGCTAGAAGCTTATCAATTTCATTGATCTTCTGACATACTCGGCCTTTTGTTTCATTGATTTTTTGGTCCTGTTTTTTGTTTCTAGTAGTGTTGATTTCTGTACTTATCTTTATTATTCCCTTCCTTCTACTTACTTTCATTTTAATCTGCTCCTAGTTTCTTAAACTGGAAGCTTAGATCATTACTTTCAGACAGCTCTCCTTTTTAAATATTAGCCTTGTACTATGGGCTGAATTTTGTCCCATGCATCCCCAAATTCATAGGTTGAAGTCCTAACCCTCAGTATCTCAAAATATGAATGTATTTGGAGATAGGGCCTGTAAAGTGGAAATTAAGACAAACGAGGTCACATAGATGGGCCTCAATCCAATATGACTGGTATCATAAAAAGAAGTGGAAATGAGGACACAGACATGAACACAGGAAAGACAATCAAGGTGAAGATGGACATCTACAAGCAAAGGCGAGAGACCTCAAAAGAAACCAATCCTGCTGGCACCTTGATCTCAGTGTTTAAGCCTCCAGAACTGTGAAAAAATACATTTATGTTATTTAAGCCACTTAAGTATGTTGCACTTGTTATGACATTCCTAGCAAACTAATACATACTGTTTTAACTGCATCTACCACATTTTGATATATTGTACTTTTACTTAAAATATTTTATTTCCCTTATAATTAATTTTTTGATGCATAGGTCTTTTTGGATTGTTTAGGAGTATGTTATATAATTGTCAAATATTTATGAATTGTCATGACATCTTTCTTTTATTGATTTCAATTTTTTGTTTATTTCTTTGTTTTTGGAGTGATCAATGAACATACATTTTATGCCTTGTTTTACGGTCCAGAATATGATTTATCTTTGTGAATATTTTATATTACTGGATACTGATGTATATTCTGCTGTTCATGAGTCAAGTGTTCTAAACTATCAACTAGGTCAAATTGATTGATAATCATGCAAATTTTCTCTCTCACTATTTGATTCGTGATATGTTCTACCAATCACTAGGAAAGGTGATTTGAAATCTCAAAATGTAACTGTTAGTATATTTCTTTTATTAGTTCTATCAATTTGTTTCATGTTTTCTTATTCTGATATTAGGCACATACACCCATGGGATTATTATGTCTTTTTGTGGAATTGACCACGTTTTCATGATAATAAGTCCTTCTTTCCTTTTATTAATGTTTTATTATTGCTTTTCTTACTTCTTTTGATACTTTTATAGCCTTTTCAGCTTTCTTTTAATTACTGGTTGTGGGGTGTGTCTTTTTCACCCTTTACTCTTAAAGATTATTGCCTTTATATTTAAAGCATGTCCTTGTATAAACTATACATGTAGTTTAGTCTCATTTCTTTTTATCCAATCTAAAAATTCTATCTTTTATTTGGAATATCTAGATCATTTGCATGTAATGCAACTGTTGATAATGGTTGTGCTTAACTCTACCGGTTTCTTATTTGATTCTTATTTGTATAATTTGTCCTTTCTACCTTTTTCCTCTTTTTCTGCCTATTTGGGATTATCTGAGTGTTTTATGATTACATTTTATCGCCACTATTGGATTATTATCTATACTTTATTTTACAAGTTTAGTGGTTGCTCTAGGTTTAATAAGATAAAGTTGTTACTTTATTTTAGTTTACCGTAACTATCATCATACCACCTCAGGTGGAGTGCAAGATCTTTCAACAGTGTGCTTCCGTCTCTCCTACCCTTGTGCTTTCTTGCCATATAATTTACTTCTACATATAATAAAATCCAAAATACATCATTACTATTTTTTATTTAAACACTCAATTACCTTTCATACAGATTAAAAATAAAAGAAACCTTTTTTTGTTATCCACCTATTGACTATTATGGTCCTTTTCATTTCTTTCTGCATATCCAAATTGCCATCTGGTATGACTTCCTTTTTTTCTGAAGAACTTCTTTTAACATTTCTTTATAGTTCAGTGAGCTGGTAGATGAATTCTCAATTTTTATTTTCTGAAAAAGACTTCATTTTGTCCTTACTTTTAAAAGATAGTTTGCTAAATGTAGAATTCTATTTCTACCCTCCCTCCCAATATTTAAAGATGTTACTCTCTTATGTTTAGGCAAACATAGTTTATGACAAGTTCAATGTGGTTGGTTAATCTGTTTGTTTCTATCTGTGTCTCTTTTCTTTGGATGCTCTTAAGATTTTTCTCTTTATAATTCATTTTTAGGAATTTGATTTTGATATGCCTTTAGGTGGTCTTGTTTTTGTTTATTCTAGTAGAAATTTATGAGCTTCTTGAATTTGTAGATTTATAATTTTTTAACAAATTTCAAGTAATTTGGGTTGTTATTTTTTCAAATATTTTATCTAGCTCCCATTCCTTCTCCTGGGACTCCAGTTACCTATCTGTTAAATGACTTTATCTTGGTTCCTGTGGTACTCAGAATAATGCCTCCCCACCTGAAGACCACATCTTAATCCTTGGAACCTGTGAGTGTGTTATCTTATATGGTAAGAGGGACTTTGGAGATGAGATTGTAATATATGGCATCAACTAACTGTTGCTGGCTTAAAAATGCAAGAAAGAAGCCATGTGCCAAGGAATGAGGGTGGCCTCTAGAAACCGGAGAAGGCAAAGAAATAGTTGCTACCCTGGAGAGTTCAGAAGCATAGCAGCTCTGCCTTTATTTCGACTGTAGCCCAGTGAGGTCTATGGAGGACTTCTAACCCACAGCACTGTAAAATAATACACTTATGTTATTTAATGCACTAACTTTGTGGTAGTTTGTATAGCAGCAATAGAAAATTAGAACAGTCTCACAAATCACTGAAGCTCTGTTTATTATTTTTCAGTGTTTATTTTTTCCTTGCTTCACTTTGAATAATTTCTATTACTATATGTTCAAATTCAAATTTGCCCTTTTTCCCTCCTGCGGTATCTAATCCCTGCTTATCGCGTTGAATACATTTTCTGTTTTATATATTAATTTTCATCTCTACAAGTTCCAGTTGAGTGCTTTGTGTCTTCATACTCTCTCCTCATTACGTCCATGTTGTCCTTTTTATTCTATTTTAACCTTTATGAAAGTTGTTTTAAGATTCTTATCTAATAATTCCTTCCTGCTCCACTCTCTGCACCTGCTTCTATTAATTTTTTTCCAATTCTTTGTATGCCTGCAATATTTTTTGGATGTCGGGTATTCTGAAATTTATGTTGTTGACTGCTGAATTGTGTAACACTCCTTTAAAGAGTGGTAGACTTTGTTCTCGCATGCATTTCAGTTACTAGTTAAGACCAATTTGATCCTTTTGAGGCTTATTTTTTCTATGATTTGTTAGGGAAAGAGCAGTGCAGCATTTATTCTGGGGTTCATTGAGCCACTAAGGAAAATCACTTCTGAGGATTCTAACCCATGTTTGTTTATTTTTATGAGGTTGCCATGACAAGTGATAACTTCAGCGATTTCCAGCTTTGGTTGATGCCAGGAATCATCAGGTCCCCACCCACCTTGTGGGGTTTTATGCCATGCGTGGCTGCCTCAGTCCATAGCCCAAGGCGGCACTCCGCCCTTCTGAAGATCTCAGAAGTTTTGCTTGTCTTTAATTCCATCATTTTCACTATTTTTCTCTTTAACTTAAGCTGCCTCAGCCTCCCTGAATTCCTACATGTTTCCTCACGTCAGTGAGACCACAGGGATCTGTTTCATTTCCTTTCCTCTGTGATGTGGGCTGGAAACTGAATCCCGGTAGGAACCTCTGGCAATCACATGGCTCATCTTGTTTGCTTTCTTTCTCTCAGGAATCACGGATCTGGGCAGCCTGTTGTCAAATATCTAAATCAATTCCATATATTTTATACTGGTTTTAGGGGTTTTTTAATGATGAAATGGCAATCCCCATTACAGATAACTCACGGACAGAAGTGGAAATCTGTTTATTTTTTGTCTTTTATTTTGAACTTAAAGTAAATAAAATTATACCATATGTATTTTTCTGCTATTTTTTGCTCAGTATATTTAGAGATTCATATATGCTGCTGTATATTAACTATATTTCATTTATTTCCCTACTCTACAGTATCCTACTGTATGAATACATCAACAGTTATCCATTCTCTATTGATGTTTTTCACCCTTCATGGTTTGCTGCGACAAAAATACTGCTATCAATATTCTTAAACAAATTTCCTAGCACTGTCAGTGTGGGTTTCCTTAAGGTATTATATGTGCCAGTAAATTGAAGAGTCCCAGGAATGTGGTTCTACCACTTTGCTTGGTATTGTCAAATTGTTTTCCAAAGTGATGGTCCCAATTTACACTTTTACTTGCAGTATGCAAATTTCGACTGGTCAGACTTTGAAACTTTTGATAGGATGGTAATTTGCAATGGTTTGTTGCTATAGTTTTAATCCGTACTTCTGTGGCTATGAATGACGTTAAGCACCTTTTTGTATATTAATTGATTATTTTTGTTTTCCTTTCTGTGAACTATCTTTTTATATCTTTGTCGATTTTCTAAGGGGTAAACTCTTTTTCTTATTATAGGGAAGAGTAATCTGGGTACTAACTGTTATCATTTGGTATTAAAAATATTTTACGTTCTGTAGTTTGTTTTTTAAATCTATAGTATTTATTAAGCAGAAATGCTTAATTTTATTAGAATTCAATTTATACAAAAAGGTCTACAATTTTAAGGATTTTTCTCTTATTTGAGAAGTTATTCCTTAGTTCACATTTCTTCTAAACATTTTGAAATGTTACTTCTACGTTTAAGTTTTTGGTTCAACTGGAATGAAATTAATTATCAATTGATTGGTTATTAATTAGTTATTATCTCATAATTATGAGATTGGAATTCATTTGCATTTCCATCTTTCATCATTACTGCTATTGCAATTTTATTACATATGTGTGCATGAATATACATATATGTACATGTGTGCATATATATTGCATGGTATTTATATTGGCCATTTTGTTCAATTTTCTAAACCTGTGTTAATATTGAATTCTCTAATTAATATAATTTTATAAGAATATTTCAAACCTGGTAAGTCAAGTTTCCCTTTTCAAGATTGTCTCATTTTTTTTTGAGCTTTTCTTTCATCTATGATATTTAGGAAAAAAAATCTGTAAAACTAAAAAGCCTTTGAATTTTCCCTGAAATTGCACAGATTCTACAGGTTAAATTGGGGGAAAATCAACTTTTTTCAGAAAAATGAGCTTTCCTATTCAATGCATTTTATTCCTCAATATGTTTAAATATTTTTATTATTATTTTCTACATGAAGGTGTATGATGTCTATTGTGAAATTTTCACCCAGATATCATATAGATTTCCAAGCCATTTTAAGCAGTAACTGTAATGGTTGACATTAGGTTCAGCTGCAAGTGACAGAAAATCCAAAATGATATTTTAAATAAGATATAAAATGCATTTCTTTCACATTTAAAAGATGTCTGGAGATATATGTCCTTGAATTTAGTTCTCATTATAACAAGATTTTGTCCTCATGGTCCAAGGTGAGTGCTAGAGCTCCAGCCTTTAGATCCACATTCCAGCTAATAGGAAAGAGGCCAAGTTCCAGAAAGAGAAACTCCTCCCTTTAAGACCACTGCTTAGAAAATGCACAAACACTTCTAATTATATCTCATTAGATAAAACTTGGTCAAGGGTGGTTGGAAACATAATCTTAGTTCAGAAAGCCACATAACCAACTAAAAACTATGTATTCTATTACTAAAGAAAGAGACAATAGTATAAAGCCAATGTTACCTGTCCCTTTGATTTTTATTTAATTGAATTATCTAAATGTTGGAGAATTATTACACCCTAGAAATAACAATAAGCCAATGACTGTTGAAAATGGGTCTGTAAATGCCAGGCTACTTTGACCCCTGTAAATGCTGGGTAATTCTGAGGTGTACATTGCACCAACCCCCACAGTTCCTCAGCAGAATTAAGCAACTTGTTTGATAACACATACGTTAGTGACTGCCTTCTTTTCCTTGTATCACTTTGCTCTCTCCTACCTGTGTTTCTTGGGACTGCCTTCCAAATAATATATATATATATTTATTCAGAGAGATAGAGAATAGTTTATATATTTATAATATAGTTTCTAAAACAGGAATATATAAATTATAATAGTTATATTCATAATTTTTCATGGAAAAGAATCTTTAAAGCTTAATTTAATAAAAACTATCAGGCTTCAGTCTGAAATGTTGGTTCTTAGTGTACTCATGGACAAAGAATGACCAGACACGCCAAAGTAAGGCAAGCACGAAAATGAGGTTTATTGAGGAAAGAAAGATAGGATTATAGAGCAAGGGCAAGATATAGGTTTACGAAGCATGATACATATGCCACAGATGATGATCGGACCCATTGTCACAGCAAAGGAAGAGCAAAAGGAAGGGTAAAAGGGATTGGTTATGGTCTCAGTCTTGCTTTATGGTGCCGGGATTGGGACCTCCTTGTGGCTCAGACATCACCATGGAACCATTTTCATTGGATAGTTGGTAGTTGCATGACCCGAGTCTTACTAGGCATGCCAATTGTTCTAGGTCAATTTCCGGACTCTATGGTACCTACACTGCTTGGCCCATGGGTGAGAGAGCCCTCTGTATTCTTTTGCAGCTGGCGTGCTAAGTTCTGATTGGCAGATTTGTAGGATATCCCTTCCTCCCCCAGGTATGGCAGTAGCTCAGGAAAGAATTAAGGTGGGGCAGGACCAAGATGGGGCCTGGGACCCAACCTTGTCCTTCTTCCCAGGTGGGGCCATTACACCAAGCCAAGGCACAAACTTTCATCCCTAGGAAATTCAGAATCCCTTGCTAACTACCTAACAAAATGAATAGAAAACTTTAAGAACCATTAATTTAGTAATTATTCTACATCCACAGTCGATTTAAAGAAAATCTGTTTCTGTACTTACAGTTCAAATGTTTTCAGAAAGATTCATTATTAGTTTTACATAGGTCAGATATAGGCTTACCTCAGTGGATTTCTAGAGGATAATCAACCTCTTAGTAAAGTACTCAAAACAAAAGGACATTAACATCCAGAGTATTTTAATAATCATGGCCAGGGTGATGCTGGTGATTTATAGCAAAAAAGCATTCTGCTCATTAATGCACTTATAGCAAAAAACCAACCATCTTTTAATATGAGCATGTTCTGTAGCTCGCTGGCTTCTCCTGTGGCTTTGTTAAACACAGGAATCTTAAAGGGGCCTATTGACTTTCCAAGCCACATCAGCATACCTCTCTTCTAAATAGCTGGTAGTAGAGACAGCTGTATTCCATTGTTAGCAACACTTACTGAAATCAGTAATAGAACAGTGGGAGTAAAATCACAGAGGGGTATAAAAGCTAGCACACTAAAATATTAAAGTCCAACTGTGAAAAGCTTTCCATGATATTTTTTCCCCATACCAAAATGTGTTTTAAACACTTTTTGAGCATTATTATAATTAACTATAGTAGCTTTGTAAGCATTTCCTTTTGTAAGAGAAAAACCTACCATCACTTAGAGGTTGCGAGTTTTTGACGTTGAGCTCTTAAGTGGATAATTATATTTATTGAGAGGTGATGCTCACTTGACCACTTGGTGTTTTGTTGCCAGCCAAGGGGAAACAAGGCAGGTGAAGTGTTTTTATTTATAATGTAACAGATATTGCTATTGTGACTCCATTTCTCAGGCATAGTTGGTTAACTAAATCTTTATTTCCAGAAACTGAAATATTCTTCTCTTCCCTGTTCTTGGGAAATTGAAAGCTTCTACCTTACAAAAGTGAGTGATACATTATCCACTCACTCTAAATTGAACCCATTTGGAGCTATTTGCATCTTGTAGAAACCTACAGCTGAGTGCTCTGCTTAGAGGTGTAATGAGTGGTTGTCACAACACACTGGAGGTGGCCCCATAACAAAATGATCCCCTGTCAATCCCCTCACAGGAAATGCTTTGGCAACCTGTAATTCGGCCCAGTATTAACATCCTGCCTGGGTTTTGTTAAATGGCACTTTCTAGGAAGTAGATCTGGGGAACTTGTGTTTAATAATGTTTTAAGAGGAATATTTGATGGAAGTTTTAGAAAGCATCACATGGGGTTAACAGTGATTTGTCATTTGTTTCTAATTAAAGGATCTAATCTCTTATCGCTGAAGCAGTCTTTTTTTTATACTAAAGGCACAGATGTGAATGGAAACATATTAATGAGATGTCATACTACATAGTCATTTAGGGTTTTTGTTTAACTTAAACATAGCAGAAAATGTGTGTCTAAGTAGACACATGTAATGACATCCTGATAGAATTATAATTTCCTGTATTTGCATAATCTTCAGTAAAATCCACACTAGGTTCACCTTGCATTGCTAATTTCATTTCCCAAATCTGCATTTTTAGGAAATTAAAGAAAGGTCATACCTAAAGTACTATGAGAACAGAAAGAGTTTATTGTTAGTTCCTTAAATTAAAGCTAGAATTGTAATGTAAATATTTGAGTGCCAGGTGTTCTAAAAAGTGACAGCAACAATTCAAAGGGACAGGAAGTTTAGAATTTTCCAAAGCTATTTAAATCACTCTAGGTGAAATCATCCCAGGAGCTTGGCACGTCTTTGGTCCTGAGATAGAGCTGAAATGTGACTTTTGGGTCTGGGAAATCCTGTTTGATCCCGTGCCCTGGTGTGCCCAGGTTCAAGATTCTACGAGCTGTAACTTTCAAGAGTCAGTCAGGTAATTGTGCAGTGAGAGAAGCAGCAGGAGCAGCCCTATTTAACTGCACCCTGATGTGTACCCCACGACTCTCCATTAGCCCAGCAAGACAGCTCTGGGTACGGGTTAAAATCAGGTGATCTCAAAATAGTTTTGGAATATAGAAAGACATTGAAATTAGATGTCTACCTCAGATTATTAGCCTGGTTGCCAGTAGGAAAGCCTAATTATCCCAAGGCCCAGTTAAAAGTTATTTTAAAAGATATCGTCCAAGCTCTGTCTGTCTAATATTGTAATTCCAGGATACCATTCATTAAATTAAAAAAATTTTTTTTTGAAACGTTATCGTGAGCTAGACACTGCTAGGGAGGAAATGATGAGTATCCCTGCTCTGGTACATGACAACAAAACTTTCACACACGTATTATTTCGTACTTACACAAATGTTCACAACCGTACAGCCACATTTATGACTATACAGGATCGACTTTATCATCCTTAACACAGGGAGTGTCCACAGAAGAGAGAATTGAGCCTTTAACAAGACGCATGTCTGACGGTGACACAGTTGGTGAGGAGCATCCAACTGGTCATGGCTCGGGCTATCAGAGTGCCTAAGAGTCTAGCATATGTTTCAAAGATGAATGATGATGTGTTTGCTCAGAAATTAGCAACTTCATCAGCAAACATTTACCTTGAAATACTGAGCAGAAAAATGTGTAGGTGGGCCTTGTATCATTGCTGTTAAGAGAACGGCCTCTGGGATCAGAAAGCCTTCCCAGATACCAACTATGTGATCCTTGGAAAGTTGTATAACCTCTGTTTTCCATTTTCTCAGCATTAAAAGCATAACATGGGTTTGTCATGAGGATTAAGTAAAATTATTTTATCAAACAGAATACACATGATAAATTTTGACATGTCTATCAGAAAATGCTCTCTGAAAGCAAATATCTACACTGTACCAGCATGTGGATCAACAAGTAGTAACTCTATGTGGACTTGAAAATGACAAAAAAACAGGAGAGAAGCCAACCAGGCCACATTAGTGTTCAGAATGACTCGGTCAAGTGTGAGAGACAGGTCTGGCAGAATGGATGAAGTGAAATTTTATCAATTCAGAATGACATAGCAGCTGTCCCCAACCTTTTTTGCACCAGGGACCTGTTTTATGGCAGACAATTTTTCCACGGACAGGAGAGACAGGGAGGTGGGGTGGGGAGGCGGAGCTCAGGCAGTGATGCATGGCCAGCCCTGTTTTCCCGACAGGCCATGCACCAGTTGCAGGCTGTGGCATGGGGGATGGGGACCTCAGACACAGAAGCAGCACCCCGCCAGCTCTCTGCTCATCCTCAAGTCCACTCATCAAGAGGTGACAAGCTGGATTTCTGGAAGTCATCCAAAGGCACACACCTCTGGGGTTCTAAAGAAACTTTACTGTAGGAGTTATTTGTGCAGGTATGAGTAGGGTTAAAGGAACCCACAAAGAATGAGGGAGCATGAACCCAGGGAGGAATACAAGAAGGAAATCATTGCTATCCCTAGGCTGGAAGAGACAAGGGAAGGACTAGTGCATTCAGAGCTTAGGGAAAGCCAGAGTGTTAGCCAGGAAGGCCTGTGACAGAAGCTATAGCTGAATTGTTATTCCTCAAAACTTCATATGTACAAAAATCACGCTGGAGCATTGTTAAATGGCAGATTCTGATCCTGCCACTCTATGATGGGGCCCAGAGTTTGCAGTTCCAACAGGACCTCAGGTGATTTAAAAGCTCACAGTTTGCAGGTAGAAAGTCATAGAGAAACGTTGTCACTGTCAAGTCCAGAACCTGTAAGCAGAGAAAAGCGAAGGGAAGAAATACCTCTTAGTTTCCTTGTAGAAGCAGGATTCAGAGTTGGTGAGATTCAAAGTCTCCCCCCGTTTGTATAATACTAGTTCCTACGACTCATTAAACTAAAGCTGAAATTACATTTACAGGAACAAACAGAACATAAAGAAAAACATGATTTCAAATGCAGTCATAAGACACATTGCCGATAGACAAGCCTCCTTTCTTCAAGTCTTAGTTCAATTAGTCTTAGACAAAGAATGGAAAATGTACACACCGAAATACTGTAGTGGCTATTCCTGGATGATAGAATACATGTGATTTTCATTTTCTTCTTGTTTACATCTATTTTCCATTATTTTTATAATCAATGTGTAATATAATTATAACAAAAACAATATATTACAAAAGTGGACAAAGTATTCAATAATGTTTAAATTCAAAAGTAGCTTTCTATGTATAGTTCTGTGAATCAATAGCTATCTCTAATATTTCAAGGAAACATCTAGAAGCATAAATCATTATATCACCCACATGTACAAAGCCTTCAGAGTGTCATAGTAAAATAAACTTTTGTATCATAAATAAATCATCCAGGTTGAGATTGAAAGCTTCTATATTGCTTCCTAGAGCTGTTGATAAAACAAGGAAAAAAAAAATGAACACTTTGGACAAAATGAGCTGCTGGAGAAACAAACACAATGTGCCACTAATTACAGGTGATTTTTCACCTTGTCAGGTGAACATGGCTGTTGTCATATTTATAGGATGGAATAAAAAAATATATCATCAGCTATTGACACAGGCACAACGGAATAGCCCTTCCTTCCCCAGCTGTGGAATTGTCAAGAGATTCAACATTTGGCTCTCTGCTCTCTCCATCCTTCACTCAAATATTTCAGCACTTCTTATTGCTTTAAGAGTTCCTCCTTTTGGCTGGGTGCAATGGCTCACTCCTGTAATCCTAGCATTCTGGGAGTCCGAGGCGGGAGGATCATCTGAGCTCAAGAGTTCGAGACCAGCCTGAGCAAGAGTGAGATGCCGTCTCTACTAAAAATAAAAAATAAAAAACATAGAAATTAGCTGGACAACTAAAAATATATATGGAAAAAATTAGCCAGGCAACCATGCCTGTAGTCCCAGCTACTCGGGAGGCTGAGGCAGAAGGATCGCTTGAGCCCAGGAGTTTGAGGTTGCTGCGAGCTAAGCTGACACCATGGCACTCTAGCTGGGCAACAGAGTGAGACTGTATCTAAAAAAAAAAAAGGAAGAAAGAAAGAAAGAGAGAGAGAGAGAGAGAGAGAGAGAGAGAGAGAGAGAGAGAAAGAAAGAAAGAAAGAAAGAAAGAAAGAAAGAAAGAAAGAAAGAAAGAAAGAAAGGAGTTCCTCCTTTACAGCTGACTTCCAGAACTCTAATTTCTGCTCTATTGTAACTTCTAAATTGCCTTCCACTGACAAGAACATTGATATGATTCTCCTGTTGTGCCTACCGTGGGAAAGTGAGTGGGGAGGGGCAAGGAGAGTCAGAAATTCCTCAAAAAAAGATGCAAATATACCTACTACTTTCCCAGATTTTATACAGGGAAATAAGCAATAGATGAAATCTGAAGAAAGGAGCAATGATCAGCATGGCATCAACCTTCTCCATGGTAATATCTTCACAGTCCTGAGAGAAAATGATTTTAAACTTAGGATCGCATATACAGTCAAACTAGCATTAAATAACAGGGCAAACCAGAGACAATTCCAAAAATGTAATGATTTAGAATATTTCCTTACACATGGCTATACAAGAAAAAAATCCTGAAGTATACTGTAGCAAAATTTTTTTTTTTAAATTCATAAAAGGAGATATAGAGCACAAGAAAGAAAGGAAAAAAAACAAAAATGTAAATTCGTAGCTATGACTGTGTGTTTGGTGAACAATGATAAAATAATGAATTTTCTAAAAGTAAAACTCTATTTGAATTAAATATAAGTGATGGTAAGTGGGGAGAAGACAACAGAAGTTTGTTAATGAGGTTCTTATATTGCAGGAGGAAGCAAAATAGAGAAAATACAAAGATAGTGAATAATCTAGATGTTAGTAAGTCCTTTGTTACTGCTACATTTGTGCATTTTATTGGAAGGTCAAGGTATGACAATATTAAGAAGAAAAAGATAAAGAAAAATGACACTATCATTATTCCTAGCTGATCTGATGGTTTTCCTAGATAATGTGAGATAATTAACAGAAAAAAACAACTAAAAGTAATAAGTTTAATATAATACCTGATACAAAATCAAAGTTAAAAATTAGTTGCTTTCCTTAACATCAAGAATCTACACATAGAAAATGTTAAAGAAAACAAATGAGACCATAGACAAAGAATAAAAAAGCCTAAATCACTAAATATATAAAAGAAATATGAAAATAAAACTACAAATTCTCTGTTAAAATAACTGCAAAATATTCTTAAAGATATAAAAGAAGACCAGAATAAATGAAGAAGATATATATGGTCCTAGACCAAAAAGCTCACTACTGTAAGTACGTCAATTCTCACTAATCTCAATAATACAAAAAATTTGTATGATATTTCAATCAAAATAGTCAAAATTTTTTGTAGCCTGAAATTTTGACTCTACTTTCTGTGGAAAACACAAGACAATAATTCAGGGCAATTCTATAAAAGTGTTTACTAAACACATGTTTAATGTATATTATCTGCCTGGCATTATTCTAAGTGATTTATATATGCCAACTTTTTAAAAGCTAATAATAGAACTATGAGGTAAAAATTATTTTCCTCCATTTTAGGATAATTACAGACACACAGAGGCACATATATGTAAAAAGCTTTCTGATATATTTTAAAATAATAATCAAGTTATAAGATCATATTTGTTTTTTTAAATAATGCTTCTATATATGTCCATTATTTGAAGACATAAGCAACATTTACAGATTAAAAAAACACACGCATGCATATTATATTCATTATATCCACTACATTCATACATATAAGTAAATACACAATAGACACACACATGTGCACACACACTTCTTTTTATTTTTAGGAATGATGGAAGAAATTTAATTAGCAAAAATTAGAAGTATAAAAACATCACATCTTTCATTGACAAGATCTTTTATTTAAATTAAAAATTAGTCAGTTTGCATTTATAGGTTGGGGAGCCTGAGAGTCATGAATGGATATCCTTTAGGAAAGAACTGGAGATAAATATACTCCCAGAGTCTCAAGCTAAAAACTTGGGTTTTTGGTGAAAATTGAAATCAACATATGCCTCTTTCCCTGAATTAAACAATCCTAAAATCAAACAAATTTTTTTTGTCACCTTTTGATCTCTTATTAGGATTATAAAAAGAACTTAGTCGCTTTTTTCAAGTAGTATTTGTCCAGAAGATAATAATGTGAACCAACTAAACAGCTTGCTTCTCAAGATCAACAGTTTACTCATCAACACCCATCTCTCAGTGCCTACAACCCAAAGCTCTTATGCCCATCCCGCCCAAGCCCTGTCTTGAAGACTTACCGTAAATTCATCCAGACCAGGCACTAAAACCATATAAACACACTTCTGCTGTGTCAAGGTAGCATTCTTTCTTGCTGCTGCAGTTTTGTTAAGCTTAGCTTGGTCAGCATGGTTTCCTGTGGTCTTTGGAGAGTTGATGGTTAGACACCTGGTCATTGCCTTCAAAGGAGGCATTTGATGTGAGATAATGCCTGGTTGGATTTTATTGCCTATAGAACAGAGTGAATCTATCATTATTATTTCAACAACAGCTGATCTTTTCCCAGCTCTAGAAAATTCATTTTTCTCTATCTCAATTTTTTATTTACTGTAATACATTAGTAAATATCATGGTGATACTATAATTGGTGTATCTCAAACCAAGTTCATCAGTTCACAATAAATTTGGTTCCTCTTATTGAGTTTTATATTTTCTTATACCTCATCTCCAAATCTCCAGGATCTCAGATGTCTGATGATTGGTTTCTACTTTGTGCTATTTCCAAGAATTTCTTCAGAGAAAGGTGGGATTCCAAGTGATTATTAGTCAAGAAGAAATTGCAGGCTAAGACAGCATATGTCAGACACCGATGAAAATATGAGTCTTTTTCTTTTCCAGTAAGAAAACGCTGAACATTTGTACCTATGGGTACCCAAACTTGAGGCAATGATAAAATGAATGACAGTTGGAGTCAACTGTAATATTTTTCTGCCTGCCTTTCTCCCCTCCATCCAATATACAGAAACTCTGCAAGTTCAAATTGTCTCTAAATTAATTGTCTGACTTTCCTCAGGGACTTCATATGTGATCTAGGACTTAGCTCTTTCTGCCAACATGTGGAATGTAATTTTTTTTTCTTTTTTCCTCTTATGGCTCATTGTAATGATATTTCCAACTAACTTCCTGTAACTAAAGGGATTGCACCAATACCTACAAAGATTTCTACTTAGGCTTGTAGAAGCCAAGTGAAGGCTGTTATTACCTAAGGCCAGATTCATGCCAATAGCACACATTTCCTTTAGCCCGAGCCCTAAAGAGATCGTTGCCACCAGCATAGCTGCTTCAGGCAGGGCTGCTAGAGCCATCACCGCCATCTCAACCATTTGCCATTGCCAGGCTTGCTTCAGCCTGTAGCACTTCCACCAGTGCTGAGATGCTAACTGAGTGTTCTCAGTGTCCATGGAAATTATAAAGAAGTGAGTTTCATTCATTTATTGTCCTCTCTCCCTCAAAAACCAGACTTCAGTTCACAGGAGATGAACATCACCAGTTTAGGTGATGTGACCTACGTCATTGCTCTGCTCGGAATCACTTTTTTTTAATGACAGAGCCATTGTTTTTGAACCAGCCTTGCTCTCTTTTCTTTTAAAATGTCCTCTGTCCCCACATTCACATTTAAACAGTTCATCCAAATTCACTTTTAATGAGCCCATTTGACCTGACCTTTGGATAAATGTAGATATTCTTGAATTCTAAAACTATGTAATGTTCAAGCTGAATCCTACACTGAAAAAAAGGAGAAAAAAGATGTTTGAAAATGATTTGTGTTCTGTCTTAGATTTCATAAACTGCTCTTCAAGTAAGTCCTTAAGAAAAAGAAACATGCACACACATATATACCGGTATCATGCTGAAAGTAGTGTAAAAACAAAGGTGATTGTACATACTCCAGGTTTGTAGCCAAATTGGCAAAATGGCAAGAATAAAGGAGCAACAAGGCCTTCCAACAGCAGGCTGCACGGTCCTGATGTCTACAGTGCCAGGGGCTCTGCACAGCCAATCCTTGGGAAAGAGAATGGTGGGGTCTAATGCTAGCAGCCGTGGAGCAGCCCCTTAGGGAAAGCCTGTATGGACAACACAGTACTAACGGCAGGGTGTGCACAAGAGGTCACGTGGCTGTTAGCTGCATTTGAGAAATCAATTAGGTAGGCCACAGTGAAGTTTAAACTGGAAAAGAAGTTGTTTGATATTTTAGTACATGCATTCACTAGGAAATTTGAAGTTGAGGATGTAAGGAAAAATGCTATTCAGGATTCTGAGGAGCAACTGAGGCAAATGTTAAGAGAAAGATATTTATTATTTATGTAAAAAGGGACTTAAGGAATACTGTTTTTTTAAAACAGTAAAATGATGGGCTAGGAATTAGAAGACGGCAGGGAATAGAAACTAAATTTTCTTTCTCTGATGGCAGTCTGGTTTTCAGAAGTATAATTCTTGAATGAGAATTTCTCTAGTCTGGTCCTGGGCAAGGTCAAGAAGTGGTTTGAGAATAGTTGCCAAACAGTAGCCTTTCTTCTTCTGGAAAGCCCACAGATCAATGGCACTGGAGTCAGGAAATGTGGATTTGACTTTATAGCTTCTGCTTGCTTTGGTTTCTGTTTCCTCATCAATAAAAAAAGAACTTCTAACTTTCAGGTTTAAGAACAAACAATGCACCTAAAACCACATAAAATCACCCAGCACTGATTTTTATTTGAAAACAATATGCATTGAAAACATAATGGATTTCTGATTGTTAATAATTTAATTTTCATGTTAGTAAAAAAAATCAACAAAAAAAAAAGATCAACATTTTGCCATGTTGATCTCCCCTTCATTCTATTGCTTCATCCTAAAATACCTGAGCGAGTATCTCCTAAGAACAAGAACATTCATCTACATAACCGCATACACTAAAACATTCAGGAGATTTAACACTGATTCAATTCTGTTATCTGATATTCATTTTACATTCAGTTTTCCCCCATTATTGTAATAATGGCCTCTGTAACTGTTTTATTGTTTCTTTGTACTTTAAAATTTTTGTTTTTTTATTTCAAGATGCAATCAAGGATCTTATGGCCCATTTATTGGTTCTCCAGTATTTTAAAATTAACAATACTGATGTTTTAAGACTCTAGGACTAATATGTCTCCAATTGGACTCATCAGATTGCTTCCTCATGATTAGAGTCTGGTTAAATATTTTGGGCAGGACTACTAATTAGATGATATGTCTTCAGTCCATCAATGAAGGTAAGCAGGGTTGCTTTGTGTCATTACTGAGGAGGTTGAATGATCACTTAATTAAAGCGGTGTCTGCCAGATTTCTCAATGATAAAAATATCCTTTTCCTTTTTGTAAATAAGAAGCCATCTGTGGCGGTGCCAACACACTGTTTTTATAAAAAGGTTCTCACAGAGTTACGTAGATAATTTTTAAAAGCCTAGAGTCTCTGACATAATATGTGCGGTTTCCTTCTTAACTCTAGACACAGGCTTCTTAAAATACTCAACATGAAGCATGCCAGTTTACATATGCTGTCTCCTGTGCTCACTGCCATCACCCTAATCCAATAAACACAATGCTCCTAACCCCAAACTGTATGAGTCGGTTTCACTTTGTTTTGTTTCTCTTGACACACCTTGGGAACACTCTAGAAATGCCAAGGCAGCTTCTTTCTTGCCAGGAGGTATTAGAAACTGGAGTGATAATATTTTCTTCAGACAGGGTGAAATCTTTAGAAGATTTCCCTTTCTAAAATAAATACACTTGTGGGTTCTTCAGTATTTATTTATTTATTTTCAATGATGATTCAAAGAGTTGATGGTAGGCGAAAGGGAATCTGGCAGCTGTAGCTCTATGTCAAGTTCCTTTGAGGTGGGTATTGCTGTGCTTACAACTCAGAAGCATAACTTTCCCAGCCCCACCTCCCTTCAAGGGCATGGAACTGGAGCCTGTTTTATTAATATATCTCTGTGACCACCAGTGGTCCCACTAATGTCAACACTATCCCCCATCTCACTCTCTCTGTCTTTCTCAGACATACACATAAACACACACACGCACGCACACACACAATCATTAAAAATTAATAAGGCAACCCACGTCATTCCTACATTTTGGTAACTTACTTATTCTGCTCACCCACGTCAGTAGCCTGCATCTCTGCCTCAATCTCTTCTTCTTCAAAAACCCATCTGGCCTGTCACTGGTGATTTGCCAAATGCTTCCATCTCTCTTTGCGTCCTTTTCCTATTCTATTAAGCAAGCTAATAATCACTCAAATGTATATCCAAAAGTAAATTTGATATTTATTTTTATATTTGAAATGACAGAATATTCCTCATTTATCAGTATATGGTAAAGCAAATTTGAGTATATGAACATCAAAACTGGAAAAATTAATGAGTGAATAATTCTTTGCTTTAGAAGATCTCTCAAATTAATCCACTTCTCTCCATCTCCACTTCCACCACTTCTTTTCAAGCTTCCATAACATTTCATTAAGCCACAGCAGTCTGCTTCTACAGTCTCTTCTCCATGATGCACAAGACTATCTTTTTGAAATCAAATCTAAGTGTCTAAAATCCATTTCTCTTTATCAACCTTAAAGTACTTTAAAGAACTTCCATGTTTTGAGATAAAATTGGAAATGAAATTATTCAATATGGCCTTAAATTTCCAACATGGTAGAATTCTGCCTACCCTCCCTAGCCTTATGTTATACTATCTGTCCTGTGTATCTTCTTTCTGTTTTTTGAGTAGGTCTTGCCCTTTCTGCTACAGGGATTTTATATACATGATTTCATCTTCTGAAATATGCCCAATTCCCGCCTGCCTCCTACTGTCATTTGAAATGATTTCTAAAGTTGTTTATATTTTAATGAATACATACCCAAGATTTTAACTAATTAATCAATGAAGGAGCTAATGATTGGTTCAAAAGAGATTCCAAAGAAGACATGATATACATACATACACAGAGAATACAAAGAATTGCAGGAGTGTATTGTATACATATATGTGTGTGTGCATCGTGTGTGCATATGGGGGGAGAGAGAGAGAGAGAGAAGTGGCAATGAGGAATGCAGAAATAAATTTACAAGTAGATTTAAAACTGATCAATATCCACAGGGTATTGATCAATATCTACAGGGCAACAATCAATTGCATTCCGCTGGACAAAATATTTGCATTTCCCTGGACAAGAATTATTTACAACATTATTTGTTTTCTACAAGTCACTAAACTGTAAAACGACTCTGGCACAATGACAGGTCAGATGGACTAGAGTGGTGCACTGTTATGACACCCAGTGATCTTCCGTGCCCATTTCAAAGTCCTTCACAACTTTTCCTGACCAACACCCCTGTCACGATCAGAAAAGTCTCAAAAATTAACTCTTAATAAGATGAAGACATTAAATTTACTAAGGCCATAAATTAAATTCTCTCTGGGAAGTTTTCATAAGGTGTCTCAGATGAGACTTTTTGAAGCGTGGATAACTGAATCTCCCAGGGTAAGGAAACCTAAGCCAAAGAAATTCCACCAGATTTAACCAGCGATTATCTGTAAATGCTGGTGACTTTCTCCCTTTGCAACATCCCCAAAATTTGAGAATATTCATGGCCTGCCTTTAAGTGACTTTCCTTAATCCCTATTAGACTGAGACCCAGTAAACCAGGTACCAGATCAGTTTCCCTAGAAGGACCTCGTTGGTACTGGCTCCAAATGTAAACCCATCTTTTTTTCCTTAAAAGTGCCTTGCCCTACCTAATTAAATGAGATAATTCTCTGATAAACACTTCAGATAAGGCCTTGGTTGTACAATTGATGCCCCCAATTATGTTCTGGCAAATAAATGGAGAACAGATTCTTATTGAATATAAATAAATATTGCCAAAGTAATAAAAAGTAAGAAGATGTAGTAAGAAGTTCTAGATTCTGGGGGTCAGTGGGAATCAGATATAGTTTTAAAATATTTTATTTCAGTTTATGAATGTATAATTGTGGGCTCAAGATGACTTAAGTAGAAACAGAAAGGAATTCTTTCTGTATCCAGAGAAGTATAACATTAAAATAACATCCAGCATACTCCAGACAAATAATCACAATAAAGTGTCCCTCATTAGTTCAGTTAATCTTAGGTAATTTGATTCTCCATCTTCTGGATCTTGGGTTAG
Organism: Lepilemur ruficaudatus; assembly: GCA_963574885.1. Lineage (NCBI taxonomy): Eukaryota > Metazoa > Chordata > Mammalia > Primates > Lepilemuridae > Lepilemur > Lepilemur ruficaudatus. The sequence goes on along the minus strand of CAUYRT010064974.1, from coordinate 1,666 downwards.
CAGTCTATTTTCACAAAGCTGGCTACCTCTGGACTAAAATGAGTTCTGCAAATCCTGACTCAGTCCACTGATACAGTATGAAAGTTTTATAACTGATGTCAGTTCAAAAACCTGTATGTGAGTGTTTAATTTTTTGAAGTTTCAGACATTTAGATTGCCAGGTACAGTACTTTTCCACAAATCTCTGAGACTGTCCTTGTTTAAAAAAAACAAACTCTAACCTAAACTTTTTGTCAGAGACTTCATGCAAACACTAAACTAAAACAAAAATCTCATGTTAGACCTGCAGTCCCCAACCTGGGGCTAGGGGAACCAGTGCTGATCTGTGGCCTGCTAGGAACCTGGCCACCAGGCAGGAGGTGAGCAGTGGATGAGCAAACAAAACTTCATCCGTATTTACAGCCACTCCCATCCCATCACTGCATAAGCTCCGCCTCCTGTCAGATCAGAACTGGCAGTAGCTTCATAGGAGCGCTAACCCTACTGTGTAAGCTGCGCATGCGAGGAATCTAGGTTGTGCGTTCCTTATGAGAATCTAATGCCTGTTGATCTGAGGTGGAGCTGAGGCAGTGATGCTAGCACTGGGGAGCGGCTGCAAATGTAGATTATCATTAGCAAAGAAGTTTGACTGCACAATAAATGTAATGTGCTTGAATCATCCCTAAACCATCCCTCTGCCAGGTCTGTGGAAAACTTATCTTTCATGAAACAAGTCCCTGGTGCCAAAAAGTTTGGAGACTGCTGTTTTAGATGACAGAGACTTAATGGCTGCAGTTTATTTGCTAGTGTTATATAAAATATCAAATGGAGCTGGGCATGGTAGCTTACACTTATAACCCTAGCACTTTGGGAGGTCAAGAGTGAGGATCCTTTGAGACCAGGAGTCCAAGACCAGCCTGGGCGACATAGAGAGAATTCATCTCTTAAAAAAAAAAATTAGCTGAGTGTTGCGGTGCATGCCTGTAGTCCCAGCTAATAGGGAGGCTGAGGCAGGAGGATCACTTCAGACCAGGAGTTTGTGGCTGCAGTGAGCTATGATGGACCACTGCACTCCAGTCTGGGTGACAGAGTGAACCTGTCTCAAGAACCCCCAAAAAACAAAATAAATAAAAAAAAATGAAATATCAAAACAGAGGAGAGCACAATTCTCTTTTAAGGTATGGAATATTTGGCTGGTAATGGCTTTAACAAATCTCCAGGTAATTCCTATGAAACATATAATTTGTGAAATATGTATATCAATAACAATTCACCTATCCAATTTAACATAAGGCAAATGGCTTGTCTCTTCTGATATGACAGCTCTTCCCACACAATGTTTACACAATAGCAGCACAACAAATAAATTTCATTATTTCTAGAATTTCTCTTATAATTTTTTAAATTTTTTTTTAAATTTTTTATTTATTTATTTTTTCCAAAAATTTTATTGGGGGAAAACTACAAAACATTTACAGTGCAATGTTTACCGTCACAATTTGTAGTGAGCTAATTTCCCAAAATATATTACAAATCAAGTTGATTTATCTTGTTACATTCAAAAACCTACTCTGTCAAAGTAGTCCAGAGAGTACATACATAGTGCTCCAACTGTACCTATGTACAACCAACACTCCATTTTAAGTGTACAATTAAATGATTTTCAGTGAATTTACCGAGGTGTACA